>VWZI01004865.1:0-12693 GCA_013396835.1 Psilopogon haemacephalus
CTGGTGGTATTGAGCTTTACAAGGCAGCTACACACACCCCCCCTTACCCGGGGCCCCCGGTAACCGGAAGTTCTCAAAAAGGCGCCAATTAGCGCCGGAAACCGGTACCGACCTCACCGGCGTGGCGCCGGATCGTCCGGCGGCCGCCCCCGACCTTCCCAAGATGGCGCCGGGGTCCCCCAGAAACCGGAAGTCCCCGTTGCGATTCCATCGCGTGTGTGCTGGCCCCTTAACGGCGCTTCTTTCCATCTATCAAAGCTGTTCTTATAAGACAGTATATACAGGCTTCTTTATTAGTAAATCCTGATTTAACTATAAATTGATTGAAAAATTAGGCCCTGTATAAAAATCAGAGATGCATGCCTATTTAAACCTTCACAATAATGCTTATAAGTTTAAATAATTTTTAATCTCTCTCTCCCCTCCCAATTTTCAGGCATTTCAAGCGTTCAGGGCATTTAGAGACGAGGCAGGAGGGCGGAGAACTTAAAGGGCGGCACACGCCGCTGCTGCACTGCAGTGTCGGCAATTAAACACAAGGCGGCAGCACCTTCGTGAGATGTCACATGCGGCTGAACAACTGCTGTTGAATTAAACACAGGGTGGCAGCACTGAGCGGTGAGGGGCCCGCACATGTCGCTAGGGAACTGCAGGGTCCACAAGTAAACACAGGGTGGCAGCACTGCGTAGTGACGGTGCATTTGCTCCCGTCCGAGGGGCGAGCAAGCTCAGCTGGGCTGGTTTTCCTATTTAATTTTAAAAAGAACAAAGGAAAAATCCACTGCTTTTAATTTATATATACACAATTTATATTTATAGTTCAAAACACCATGTGGGTATATCCAAGACTTTAATAGATTCTTGAGGGCTTTACATGTAACAGGTGACACAGTGGGATCCTTTTTAAGTAAGAATACCATTCTTCAATATCTAGATAAAAACGAGATTTTTTTTTCTACTAGAAGACCTCAAACTAACACAGTTTTAAATGGTTTTTATTTTTTATCCACTCCAAGAATTTTCAGGCATTTCAAACATTCAAGGCTGCAAGCACCCTTTCAGGGAGGCTGCCCCCATCCTTCACTCACCTGCTCTTCTGCTGCATCATCACATCTCCCACCCGCCATGTGGCATCATGGAAAGAAAGACAGAGACGACGACAGCTGAAAGGTTCTGCTTCTTTTTCTCCACCCAAGACAGCTGTCTTGGTAAGATTTGCACCTTTGGCACATAGCTGAGCTTTTGCTGCTTTCCTCTTCTCTAAGAGAGCTGTTGCACAGGGTTGCATCTCCAACTGTGTCAGATGTTCCCTAGGATTTACTACCCTAAGATGACCTTGCAGTTGGTGCATTTATCACTGGCAGTCACAAATCTCTTGTGTGTTTTGCTCTAATAAATTAAACCATTGGATGGTTTCAGATTTCTGAACCTATGTCAGCACAAGTCCTTATCAAGGCACTGGGGGAAAAAAAAGGGCAAACTAATTTTGTTAAATAGTTCCAGTAGGAGTCCTGGCACTCTTAGACAGGCAGCTGTTGGGATCTCACCCACAAGGTGACATTAGCCATGCATTTGAGCTGGGCTTATGTATCATCAAGCAGAATTTCAGTGAATTTTCCTGTGTAATTCCACTTGAAAGCAGATGTCTGTGGAATAGAGAGTAGTCTTTTGTTAACATTTTCTATGTGAAGTACACAAAAAACCCCAGCTCTGCTAATACAAGGTCATTTTAAAACCTAATCTAACTCCTTCAATTTCACTGAAAGAACATCAGTAATTAATAAAGACACAAACCAGAAAGAAGTTGGATTCTGCATTGGTAGTCATGAGGTAGAAAGCTGCAACACTTAGCAAAATTCTCTCCACCCTAATGTCTCATCCCAAGCAATGGCTGGCAGAATCATAAGAGTCATTATGGTTGGAAAAGGCCTGCAACTGTCAACTCAGCACTGCCAGTGACACCATGTACCTCAGTAACACCGTGTACCTCGGTAACACATCTACAGAGCTTTAAATTCCTGCAAGGATGAAGACTCCACCATTGTCCTGGGTAGCCTGTTACAGATCTTAAACAGTCTTTCAGTGAATAAGTATTTCCTAGTGTCCAACGCAAACATTCCCTGGTGCGTCTTGTCCCCTCACTTGCTTCTTGAGAGGGGAGAAGGGAAGGCTTCTTTCAGGGAGTTGTGGAGAGCAATGCAGTCTCCCATCAGCCTCCTTTTCTTCAGGCCAAACAACCCCAGGCCCCTCAGCCATCCCTCACAATACTTGTGCCATAGACCCCTCCTGCTTTCACCAAAAATCGTGCTTCCAGGAGGTATGAGAGGAATTGGGCAATAGGGAAGGGTGCCTGCTTTAATCATGGACACTTTGTCAGCCCCATGTCTGGAGTCAAGACTTTGGCCAGGGATGTTAATTCATTAGGCTCCTGGGCACTGCCTGCAGGTGACAGCATAACCCTGTGAGCTCTGCCTGGGAGATGGTCAAAGACGGAAAGATCCCAAATAACCACTCTCTAGTCCTGCTCTTACCTGCTCCGCAATGTTTGGTACAACGGCAGTTAAAGGATCCAAAACACTCCTGCTTTTTATTTGGGTTTTTTTATTCAGAAGTATTTCTCTTCAAAGAAGGCATACAAACCTGAAGAAGCAGCAAATTGCCAACCCTCCCTTTTGCCCCAAGTTTGCTGGTGGGCTAAAAAAAAAAACCTGTTGTGTCCAGTCTGGGTTTTTCCTGTCACATAAATTCCATGAGACCTGTGAGCCAAAAGCAGTTTCATCAGTGAAAAGAACCACTGTAGAAAACCCACAGAATTTTCTATTTTGAAAGCTCCTGGAACAGTCAACGGAAAAGGCTGATGTCACTCAGCAAGGATTTATGGTTTTCATCTTTCAAGGGGCAAAGCAAAGATTATTTCCCATTTCACCCCAAATAAAACCAATGTCACCATAGCATCAAACTCTGTAGCATTGCCAGTCCTTCAGTAATCAAAATGCCCCAGCAGCTTTATGTGTACTGGGAAAAAATGTTGAAAACCACTTGTGGGGATCACGTGTATGGTGAGCAGCTCCATCAGTCCTGGCCCTCTTCTGCAAAACAAAAACATAATTACAGTGTTAATGAGGTGTGGTATAAGATGTAGGTGCAAGTGAGCATCCAGGCTTGCTTTCACAAAGGGTTAAAAAAAATCAACACACCTTAACATCATGGGAAGCAAGCCCATGTGAAAGGCTGTGAAAGGTTAAGCATGGCTCAGTTTGAGCTCCTATCTCAGAATCCATCAATATTCTGCCTGCTTCTGGATTTCTGTGGAGACCTCTACGTCTTTATGAAGCAGCATGACAACCTCTCTCCTGCTTCTCCCACTGAAGGAAGTCACTGTCCTCCCAAATAAAGACAATTATGGAATGGTTTTGCTTGGAAGATACCTTTAAGATCATCAAGTCTATCTCTTAACCCAGCACTGCCACGTTACCACTAAATTACATCCCTCGGCACCACATCAAAATGGCTTCGAAACCCTTCCAGGGATGGAACTCCACCTCTGCCCTGGGCAGCCTGGACAATCCTTTTGGGGAAGAAACTGCTCCTTATATCCAAACTAAACCTGACACAACTTGAGTATATTTCCTCTTGTCATGTCACATGTTTCTTAGGAGAAGAGACCAACCCCCCACAGCATTGCAGAGAGCAATGAAGTCCTTTCCTCATCCACCTTTTGTCGAGGCTGAGCAACCCCTGGTCCCTCAGCTGCTCCTCACCAGCACTGTTCTCCAGACCCTTCACCAGCTTCATTGCCCTTCTCTGGACCTGCTCCAGCACCTCAATGTCATTCTGGGAGTGAGGAACCCAAAACTAAGCCCAGTATTTGAGGTGCAGCCTCAGCAGAATCAGCTGTGGAGTTGAAACACCCTGGCACAGGATGGGCCTCAGAGCTCAGCCCCAGCTCCTTTACCTTTATTTTCCACTTTAAAGTCAGATGGCAGGAGGTTGTCCTGCCGGTTCCCCAACACGAAGGCCAGGAAGGAGAGGATGAGGGCGTCAAGGATGCCGATGATGCAGAGGATGTAGGCCCAGCGCACGGTGCAGGCACCCAGTGCATACTTGTCCGTCTTGTCCCCACACAGGCGCCGAACCTCGGCTGAGTCCCAGCCATCAGGGTAGATCAGGCAGCCAATCATCAACCCGGTAGCTGCAAGGAGAGGTGACAGCAGCCATGGGCTACTGCTGAACACACAACCTGTGCGTGTGGAGGAGCTCGGCCACAGACAGTGCTCCAGACAGAGGAAATCCTGCAGAGCGGCCACATGGGTTTAAAGCTGCCTGTGGCTGCTCATCATGGGTGTGTTCTGCTCTGTCCATGCTGCTGCAGCTGAGGGAGAGCAGGATCACAGTCACGGACTGGTATGTGTCAGAATGGGCCTTCAAAGCTCATCCAGTCCAACCCCCTCCATCCAGCAAGGCCATCTGCAACTAGAGCAAGTTGCTCAGAGCCCCAGCCTGTCCTGGAATGGTTCCTGAGATGGGACATACACTTCAACCAGAGTCTCACCACCCTCAGCGTCAAATATTTCTTTAAACTGTCACCCCTTGTCCTGTCACAACCGGTCCTGCTCAAAGGCTGTCCCCAGCTTTCTGCTCAGTCCTTTAAGACCTGAAAAGCCACCAGAAGGTCTTCCTAGAGCCTTTTCTTCTCCATGCTGAACAATCCCAACTCTCTCACCCTGGCCTTACAGCAGAGGGCTTCCAGCCCTTCCAGCATTGCTGTGGCCTTCTCCATCTCTGCTCCAACAGGTCCCTGTCATGCTGAGGATTCCAGAGCTGGCTCCAGCTGCAGGTGGGGTCTCAGCAGAGCACAGCATAGGGGCAGAATCCCCTGCCTCCACCTGCTGCCTATGCTGCTGGGGTTAAGCCCCGCACATGGCTGGCTCTGGCTCTGGCCTGGCACCACATAGTGCCAGCTCATGTCCAGCTTCTCACCCACCAGCACCCCAAGTTCTTCTCCTCAGCACTGCTCTCAGTCACAGTTTGCTGCCTTCCCATGAGCTCAGCACACGCCCCATCAAAGACAGGCTGCAGTAGCTTCTCCCATCCCTCCGTTGCCCAGGCAACATTCTTCCTGCCTCCACATACATCCCTAGCTGTGTTACTCCAAATGAAACCAGAATGGTTTAGTCCATACAAGATGGAGAACCCTATTATTGCCCCATGCCTCACTGGATTTCAGCTTGTGGTTTGCTAAGGTGGAGCTGCCAGCAGCAGCAAATTTGCAGCAGATTAATTCTACTTGTTCAGCTGTGGTGGTCACAGTCCAGCCCTGAGCCAGCAGCTCCTGTTGCAGCCACTGTCAATGCCCAACCCTGGCACACATAACCTCAGTGGCCTTGGGGCACTGGCACGTTGCCCTTGTGGCAACGAATCCAGCAAAGCTGCCAAAAGACCATCTTCTGCCAAGCACCTCCTGTTCCAAAAGCTCAGAAGGGCTCTTTTATCCCCATATGCTCAGAGTAATTGTGTTTGGTGGACAAGAGTGACCAGGCTTGGGAGGGACAAGAGCCATGTTCATCTGAAAGGCTTTGGGATGTTATTAATGGAGGCTTTTCACATCCTCCGTTTCTATTATTGTACACAGCATGGAAGTAACTGGTCTTTTATGTGCTTTCATGCAGATGTGAGGACCTCCTTGGCTCCTAACACCAGAAGCACCCCCATGGTGGGACCTCTGATTAAGTAGATGTTTATCCCTATCCTTCATGGCCATCTGCAGCCTCCTGCGGCAGCAAGCACCCTGCCCTGTCCCAGTGCCTCTTCTCTGTCCCTGGGTGCTCAGAAAACACTTTTTGGGTGGTTTCCTCACCCTTTGTAGATGATTTTCCCACTGATTTGGGAACAGGAGAGCAGCAATGCCAGCAGGCAGTTTCCCAGCTGTGCAGAGAGTGTCTCTCTTCATTCATAAGTAGATCACAGGATCGCAGGATGTCAGGGGCTGGAAGGGACCCAAAGAGGTCATCAAGCTTCTGCTTTTAATGTAATTTACCTTTCCCTGTAGCTACCATAGAGAAGCATGGAGAAACGTGAGAAGATGGGGAAAAAAATATTTTTTCTTGTGAAAATACATCCTGGGCATCATGCAAAGCCCAAAAAATGGAGCCTCTTGTTGTCTGCTCCATTTTTAATACAATTCCCTGAAATGCAGCAGCACCTCCATTGCCCAAAAAGTAGCTTAAAATCTCATGAGAGCTTGTCTAGGGCAGAAAAACTGGGATGCCATGTGGCTGGAGCCACCTGCACCACGTTTTTGTCATCCACCCTGCACAAAAAAAAAATACATAAAAGCCTCAAACATGACAGTAAAGCCGTCTTCTTGGTCCAGCTCCCTGTGAGGCTGAGCCACCTCAAGCCTCTTACCTAAATCTTCCCTTGAGCTCATTTATTTAGCTGGGAACTGGAGCAATCTCAATGCCATGACTGTTGTCTCATGCAGTGTCAGCCAGGGTGTCCCTGCCAGGGGGACACCTAGGAACAGTGAGGGCTGTGGCTGGTCCCTGCATCAATGATTCAGGAGCGGTGAGGGGCTGGGTTGGGTTTCAGCTGGGGCTGCGAAGGCAGGAGCTCAATTACAGGGTGCCTCGGGTGTCTGGCTGTGGTGGGGGTGGGATGGGGAAGGCTGAAGATGCACAGGGATGTAGGGTTGAGCAGAAAAGTAGGCAAATGTGGGTGGTGATATCAAATCCTATGATCAGTCCCCTCCACTTACTCCACCTCCTCCGTATGGCATCCCCTGAGTTCAGGGAGTCATCGCTGTTGCAGGGGTACTGAAGGCACCAAATAACCCATCAAAAGTTACCACTGGATCACTCATTAGTTCCTGCAGGATCCCAAACACAACAGGGATCCCATGCTCCAGCCTTGCAGCGTTTGGAGCACTCAGACTTACGCTGTGAAGCCACGTCCACGCTGCACCATGGGGCAGAGCAGGAGCGATGGCTTTGGGCAATTGCTGGGGAGAAAGACCGCCCCAGGTAAGCGGGGCCGGGGTCTTGGTGGATTTACAGCAGCACGGGGGTCGGGGGAGCATCGCCCACGCGCTGTAAGTCTGCCGGGTCTCAGCTGCTCCGACAGACTGCACTCACTGCAAATTCAACACTGCTAACCAGTGAGGTGGAGCAAATGGAGCGCGGAGGTTACTCTGGTGTTCCTTTTCCCACCATGGCAGAGTCGATGTGGGGGCAGAGAGGAACAGCTCTGGTTGGGCCATCGGAAGCCCTCAACTCAATCATCCCTCCCCCCAGCCCCACTTACCGGCTGCCAGCTGCATCCAGGCGCATACTTTATAGACGGTGGCTGCGTTGCAGAAAAAGAAGAGGCTGAAACAGAGGATGGAGCCGATGATGAGGAAGGTGGCGATGCCGACGAAGAACATGGCAGTTTTGAAGGCGCTGGAGGGAATGGTGCCAAAGTCCAGGGGGCTCCCCTTGCAGATGAGCTCCCCGGTGAGCGCGTTGCCGATGCAGTAGGAGAAGAGGCCGAAGTAACCGGCCTGCGGTGTGTCGATGCTGTCCCCGATCCAGTAGGGCTGGATGAAAGTCACCACCATCAGGATGCAGAAGCAGAGGGTGAAGAGGGCCCACAGCACCCCCATGGCCCGCGCATTCCTCACATAGTTCGTGTGGTAGATCCGAGCCGCCTCCTGCGCCGGCAGCAGCTTGGCCATGGCGGGGCCACCGCCGCCGCTCTCGGGGTCACCGCCACAGCCACCTTTCCCGAGGCCAACGCCACCCGCACGGTCACCGACACGCTTCCCGGGGCAACCGGCGCTGCTCCGCCCTGCACCTCCAGGACTTTCCGGTGGTGGCGGTGGGACCGCCCCGGCGGACAACGACCCTCTGGAGACAACCAGCCGAAGGAGTACCCGGGAGGAGCCGGCGCAGGACCTGGGAGGAGCCGGCAAAATCTCCCCCGCCCCGAACCTGGGTGGGCTCCGGAGGAGGAGGGCGGCGCGGCTTGGGGTGAGCCCCGGGACTCAGGAAGTGCCCCTAGGATGCTCTATGTGTCCCCTAAGTGGACCCCGGGGTGAACTCTGAGACTCGAGGATGCGCCCCTTCATGTACCTTGTTCTCCCGCAGTGGGACCCTGGGATGCACCCTGGAACCCAGGATAAGATCCTAGAACGAGCCTCGAGGATGAGCCCTGGGATGTGCTCAGTGCCTGTGAGATGTCACCAACGTACAAGGGTTCTTCAGCATGCCCCCTGCATCCTGCTGAGCACCCTGTGCACCCCTGAGTGTGATTCCCAATTCTGTGTCCCCTCAACTGCTCTCTGCCCTCCCGACTGGTGTGACCAGGGCCTTTCCCCACTGGAGGAGGGTGTATGTAGATGCCGCACATCAGCGTGTCTTTCACCCCTCAATGTCACCGCTTTGGCCACCGAAGGCCAGGGCTGCTCGGAGGGGTTAATCATTTCCTAGAGTAGCGGGGCCAAAGCAGGTGTGAAAGACTGTGCACTTCCCAGGACTGTTTTCCTTTTATCAGCTGCATCCCTCAAACCCTGAATCACAAAGCACATACCCATCAGGGCGGGGTGTGGTGATGGCCTGAGGGATGTGGACGTCGGTGAGTTTTGGAGCACTGATTGAGGCAGTTGAGTTGATAGCTAGAGTCGGCTCACTCCTGCCACACTTTGAGCCTTCCTGAGTGGATTTCTTGGTGATGATATTTGTGCAAAGGAGAATCTGGGCTGGAGTTGAACTCCTGCTGTGGCACGAGCTCTTGTTTTGCCCTTGAGCCCATCATCATTGCCCGGCAAGGAGAACACAATTCCCAACAGCCAGAGTGAATGAGGCTAGAATTCCCTGCTAGAGGAAAGAGAGGAACACTACTGCTTCACCTTCACTTCAGCTAAAGGAGGTGCCAAAAGGCAGGCTATCATGGCCAGTGCAGGATGGTCACCTGGAGACGTCCCCATGGTGGCACCGCCTGGAAACAAGGGCATGGCTGTTTCCTTGCTCTGGGAAGGCTGTCCCAATGCCACGGGTTGGAGTGTGATAGGCGCAGCCACATCATGTGATGAAGACTCACTATAAAGCACCCGCCAGCCCACAGGTAAAGGCGCAAGTGAGCCCACCATGGCCAAGGTACTGCTCTCCTGCCTGCTGCTGGTTCTGCTGCTCCTGGCCCCAGCCCTGCCTGCCCCACATGAGCGAGGGCTCATCTTCAACTTGGTAAGAGGGACACTAACTCCAGCCATACCATGACTGGGAGACCCCCCCGAGTGCTGCAGTGGAGGAGATGTAGAGGTCTGCAGTGCTTTGGTTTCTGTCAGCAGCTCTGTGGGGGTGTCCTGAGGGTGTCCTTTATCCCCTGAATGGGATCAAGTGGGGACAGAGAGAGACCTGTTGCTCACCCCCCACCTCCCGGGGCAGGACATCGGGGAGCTGTGCCTGCAGAGTGCCCAGTGCAAGAGCAGCTGCTGCCACCGGAGCAATGGCCTGAGCCTGGCCCGCTGTGCACCGAGGGCAGCTGAGACCCAGGAGTGCTCCCCAAAGGTAAGTGTACCACTTCTCCCCAGTGGGGATGGGGACAGGGACACTGAGGTGCTGGGGCATGTCCAAAGAAAAGCAATGAATATGGTGGAGGGCCTTGAACACAAGTCTTGGAAGGAAAAACTGAGAGAATCAGGGTTGTTTAGGCTTCAGAAGGAGGCTGAGGGGAGAAGTCATCATTCTTGACAACTACCTCAAAGGAGGCTGCAGCCAGTTTGGGATCAATCTTTCTTCCCATGCAGCAAGTGACAGGGCAAGAGGTAATAGCCTCAAAGGAGGTTCAGGTTGGAGATTAGAAAAATTTCTTCTTCACATAAAGGGTTTTCAATCTCTGACACATGGAGGTGGTGGAGTCACCATCCCTGGAGGTGTTGAAAAGACACCTGTTTGTGGTGCTGAGATATGGTTTAGTGGCAACAGCTTAGCAGTAGTGGTGGCATTGCAAGCTCTAGGCAAACAGTTGGACTTGATCTCAAGGGTCTCTTCCAGCCTCAATGGTTCTGTGCACTCATCTTGCACCATGTCTCAATTCCCTATAGAGCCTCTATGGGGTCTACTACAAATGTCCCTGCGAGAGCGGCTTGAGCTGCGACACTGACAAGACCATCGTTGGCACCATCACCAACAGCAACTTCGGCATCTGCAAGGACCCCCAGGAAGGGTTGCAGTGAAGGAAGAGACACACACACACACCACCCCCCCTGTCAATGACCCTGAGCTGCCCCTGTGCCCTGCTTTTCCTTCTCCCCAGGGATGCCTCAACTTGCCTATGCTGCTATGGTTACTGTGTCAGGGTTTGAATAAAGAGCATCTTCTGCTGAGCTGCAATGGCTTGTCACTCAATGTATCCCTCCAACATGGGATGGGGACAAGGCGAGAAGGTCCTGGAAAAAGCAGCAGGGACATAATGGCTTTACCTGTACATGTGGTACCACCTAGGCTGGGCCAGATCATGAGGGAAGCTCAGCCTGGGTGAGGAGCATTACAAAAGGGTGTGCAGGAGATGGGAGGATGCAGCAGCCCCAAGACCTGACGGACCCACTCAGGACTTAATAGATTTGATTTATTTGCTGCTGTGGCAGCTCTCATTGGAAATGTCCCCTAGAAGAGGTTTGTCATCAGAGGAAGATGGCCTGGAGAAGAGCAGACTCAGGGGAAATCTTCTCAGTGCTCAGCAAGAGCTAAAGGCAAGAGCCTGAGGCCAGATTCTTCTCAGTGGTGCCCAGTGACACCACAAGGGCCAATGAGCACAAACTGGAATCTGAGAGGTTCCATCTGAACAGGAGAATGTTGTTTGGCATAAGGGTGCTTGAGCCCTGGAGCAGAGAGGTTGTGGCTGCTCAAAGTGGTTATGAAGTCTCCTTTTCTGAGAAGCTTACAAACCCCCCTGGCCACTGTGATCCTGGGCAAGCTGCTGTTGTTGCCCTGCCTTAGCAGGGGGATAGGAGTGGACTAGGGGTCCCTTCCAACCCCACCATGATGCAATTCTGGGATACCGTGAGCTTGAAGGTGGGGTTGGAGCTGTGGCTTCTCAGAGTGCTTGGTGACCATGCCACACAGTGGGGTCTAAGTGACTATGCACTTCGTCCTCAGGGTGAGCAGATGTGGCCAGGAGATGATCAGCTAGTGGAAGTCATCCTCAGAAAGGACCTTGTACCCCAAAAAATACCTCATATGGGCAGCAGCTGTATGTGCCATGGAGGCCTCTCATCCAACATCTCCACCAGCATCCCATGGAGCAAATTCTTTGTAGGAGCTTTGGGAAATTGGGATGGACATGGGATGATGGTGGGAGCAGCCTAGACTGGCAGCAAGGAAGCAAATCCCTTTCACTCTGTCCCTGGGACAGAGTGGACTGAGAGGTGGAGGGGTGATGCCCAGCTTGGAGACAGCTGTTTGGACATGGAGTTGGGGGGTCCAGATGTGTAGGAGGGGATAAGAATGAGGAGGCACCTGCCTGGCAGGGCTTGGAAGAACAGCAGGAAGCGAGGATGTCAATGAAGTGGGTGGTCTTGGCTTCTCCAGTGCCATCTCCACCGCATTATGCAGGATGAGGACCAGGAACCTACAGCAGCACTCCCCACTGCCCCAGAAGGGCTGAGCACCCCCATGGCAGCCCTGAACTGGGTGAAGAGACAGAAGACGAAGGGTGTCTCCCTGGCTTCACCATCTGCATGGGGTCCTCAGCCCCACACATCATTCCACACCAGGAGCAGCTCAGACAGGCTGCCATCACCCAGTACACACACTGGGAAATTCCGAGAGCTCTGCTTACCCCGAGCCAACTTCACCCCAGGGCTTTGCATCCTTGGCACGGCCAGTGCCGGATCTCTGGAACCAGCAGAGGGCAGCCGCAGCGTAGCCACAGCCTGGGACCCCCCTCACTCTCCCGAAGCCTGGGGACCTCCTTCAGCCTATCAGTGACATCCCCGNCCCCTCCTCGATGGAGGAGACACAGCTGAAGTTACGCAGTCCCACAGCCCTGACATCTCCTCCTTGAGCCTTGGTTTGGGGGTCAACACCTCTCAGGGGGCGGGGGGCGGGGCACATTTTGAGTATGGGGTGCTGCCAGACCTAAGGACAAGGTGGGGGCACCCACACCAGGGTGAGTGCACTCTGCAAGCCGATTCTGCTGTAGTGAGGTCCCTAATGAGGGAGTGCATCCCGCTGTGTTACAGAGGGACACAACTCCTCACTGTAAACCCTTTACCCAGGGTGATAAAGGGGCGCCACTTCCTCCTCCCTGCTCCTCCCCTCTCCCCCCGCCCGTTTTGCACAGGAAGAGGCCAAAGTGGCATCATGGAGCGGGGCGGAGGACATCCGACCCCTCCTTCTCCCACTCTCACCCCATCGCCGAAGTTGCTCCGCCATCCCCACCTGCTCACTCATGGGGGCCCCCAATCTCCCCCCACCCCTACACTGGCGGAGCAGGGAGTGAGGGTAGGGGAAAGCTTTTTCTGGTCTGACCCAACTTTACAATGGTAGGGGGCGGGTGGAGGATTTTTCTTGACCCGCCCAACCCCACCTCTCACACTGGTGGGGGGTGGGTGGAAGGTTTTTCTGCCCTTCCCCCCTTCCCTGCCGAGCTGTTTTTACCAGGAGGGTACAGGATGTTCTCGCAGCTCCTTCTCCCCAACGTCCCTCCTCCCTT
>VWZI01004865.1:12900-146049 GCA_013396835.1 Psilopogon haemacephalus
CCCCCCAGGGGCAGGGGGGATAAAATGTCCCCGGGGAGGGGGGGGTGGGGAGGTGTGTAAATGCTTTTTGTAGGGGGCCCGAGCTGCCCTGCACCCCAACAGAGTGCACATAGCACTCAACTTGGGGCAGTGATTCGGGGTGGCAGGCTCTAGGCACAGCCTGGTCCTCCCTCTCCTGCAGTTGGCTGCTGACCTGTGCTATATGGGGCCTGATTCTGCAGCATGGGCAGGAGAGGACTCCTGGAGTTTCCATGGGGGGGTTCTTGGGGTGCATGTGCTGTGGGAATGCACCCGAGAGGCTGCCCAGAGGCATCTGAGGGGGGTGCACAGAGGCATTTGGGGGTGCCCAGGAGTATTTAGGGATGCCCAGATGTGATAGGGGTACTTAGAAATGTCTAGACGTTCCCAGAAGTGTTGTAGGATACCCAGAGTCATGGGGGCACAATGGGGGTGCATACCCTCCCCTTCTCCCCCATAAACCCAACTGCATCCCCCAGAGACGTGGGGGTTGATCCTGAGACTCCTCGATGTATCTTCCTAAATCTGGGCCAGGTTTGCACTGCCCTGGAAAGAGGATTTGGGGACAGAGCTGTGAGGAAGCCACCCTCCCAGGCATGGCAGCAAGGAGCAGACCTTCTAGCAATGGAAAAAACAAACAAACAAACAAATAAAAAAAAACACCAAATACATGGAAAGCTCTGGTTCATCTACTTTTGCCATAACCCCTTGGTGAGGACTTTTCCTGTCCTCTCCAGCTTTGCCTCCTCCAGATGTGATGGAGGGAATAATGTTAGCCACACTCCTGTTTCTCCACTGTGATGTGTTTTTCTTCCGTGGTTGGAAGAAGGGAAGGGTTAGGGTTAGGGGATATCAGGGATCACCTCCAGGGCCCCCAAAATCTGGTGCTGGAGTCTTTGTCCATCCTCCACCCTCAGGCTTGACTTTAGGGCTAGGGGAGTGACCAAGGGTGGGAATCCTTGAAAATGCTCCTGCCATGCCAGAGGAGCCCTTGGCTGAGGACTGCACAGCTCAGGACACTGGTGGAAGCTGTCAATGGGACATCCTGGCACTGGGGGACATCCAGGCACCCATCAATCCCTCAGTGGAGTGCAACTGGAAAAATCCCGGAGCTGAATTATTTTCACTGGAGGAATTAATTAGTGTGATGCAGGAAGGTGGGGAGTGCAGGGTGGGCTGATAGAGATGGAGGCTGGAGACTGGGTGCTTTGTGGGCGGTGGCTCCCCCCAGCTGTGCCTCCTTTGATGGGTAATTTTAGCATTACAATCCCTGAAGTGCTGGGAAGTGGGGCTGGAGCAGTGGGCAGCCCCCACAGCCCAGGCACCCCTCCTGCCCCGCTCCAGGGCAGGGCCGGCTCGGTATAGCCGTTCCTCGCACACCCACCCCGGGTGCTGAGTCAGGCTGTTCCCGGCGCTCCCGCGGCCGGTACATCGCGTCCCCAGGCCGGGCGCTGGCACCCTGCCCGCTGGTCAGCCCAGGGCCGCTGCAAGCAGGGGCAGCGCCGGGGCCGCGGAGCTGCGGGGGAGGGTCAGTGAGGGGATGCGGCTGTAGCGCCGGCCTGGGTCACCCTTGAGCATGGCCCTGCTGGGTGCCACGTTCATGTTGGGTGCTGTGTCCCTGCCGGGTGCCATATCACTCCCGGGTGCCATATCTCTGCCAGGTGATGTCCCTGCCGAGTGTGCTGTTCCTGACTGGTGCTCCTCTGATTGTCCCCAGATGCCCAACAAACATTAGGGCACTGAGGGTCTTTTTAGGGTGCCCCTCCAGCCCCCTCCTCCACACAGCACAGCTGAACATCCCCAAGGGTGCTGCACCCTCCACTACCCCTACACCCAACACAGCAGGAAGGTGCCAGCTTGCACCCCCTGACACCTCCATGCTGGCACGGAGGGCAGGGAGTCCCAGCTGCCCCCAGCCACCCTCCTCCCAGCAGAGGCTGGTACAGTTCATTACGTCCAGACCGGAATGTACTTTGTGTTAGAAGTGGCTCCAGGCCAGGACGGCTTTGGACTGTATTTATCCTCCCTGCTCTGGCCCCGCTGCATCCTGCCCTCACTCAGATCTCTGGCAGGGCTGGGGTGAGCCATGGGCTCTGCCCAGCCCCTGTCAGCACTCATCTCCAGTCCTGCAGGGGTTTTCCCCCATTTCCCCAGGGGTAAATAATAATGGAAAAAATTAGTGTCCATTCAGCTGGTAAGAGCTGTCTGGAAGGAAGAGCCGTGGGGGAGATGAGGATTTGAGAATGGCTCCAGACTGGAGGTGCCCCCTGCATGCTTGCATGAGGGTTATTGAGGCAGGGCCCAGCAGCTGAATCACAACCCAGACATTTATGGTTGGAAGCGCCCTGGGGAAATGACCAGCCCTGTCCGCACTGCAGGATGGGGCAGGCTTGGGCCTGAGCCGGAGCAGAGTGCTCCGGGGGTCTCTGCATGTGCCAGGGATGCCTCAGCCCCTCTGCTAGAGAAAACTCATTCCAGAAGCCATGAGTCCAAGCAAGGTGGGGAGATCACAGTGAGTGGAGGGATCACCCCAGGCTGAATCCAGCTTCTCACCCCAGTCTGGCTCCACCACAACATCCAATATCCCTCTCCCAGGCCTGGATCCTGCTGTGTGCCTCCCACTAGGCTCCACCATGGCACCAACATCCCTCCTGTGACCTATCCAGCAGGAATATTTTGGGGAGGATTTCACACAGAAAACAGCTTGCTGGCTAGTTTACACCCTCTGGCTCAAGCAACCCTATGCCAAGTGGATGGTCTCGCCCTGCTGCATCCACCTTCCTATGTGCCCCCAATATCCCCATGTCCCCACTGTCTGTCCCTGCCACCAGCACAGCTGCACCCAGAGCTGGTGGCGAGGACAGGGACAGGGTGTCCTCCTGTTCTCCACTTTCTATTGTGCAACACCCAGCAGCACCTCCTGTAAACACCCAGCTCCTCACAGGGCCCCCACCACGCTGTACCCTCTGAGGTGACAAACCAAGCCCTCTAAGGGCTACATGTGCTGGGAGGGTGCCAATGGCATCACCAGGCTGCAAAAAACAAAACAGGCAGCAGGTGGGTGTCTGGGTAGGAATAGGAAGGCTGCAATGGGTCCCTTCAGGAGGGGATCCCACATGGGCCATCCACGCTTGTCACCAAGAGACATCAATTTGCGCGGGCACATGTGAAAGGGGACTGGGAGCACCCCCATTCTCTGGGCTGTCCAACACACTCCAGAGATTCACCAATGTGGCTCTGAGATATGAGGCTGAGGTAGGGGGGGACTCTTCACCTCCCTGCACTCTCCAGGCAGATTAATGCTGACTATTTCTAGCCAAAGACAAGGATGAATAAAAATATCCCAAATTTAATTGTAATTTCCCTTTTTTCTCTCTCTTTGATTAACTGACACTGTCACATCACATGGGTTGCTCATGGCTGGCACAAGGAAGGACACTACTGGTGAAATGGGGTCTTGAGGTTTAGCTCCCCAGTTCTGATGGGCGGGGTTTCCCCTGGATCCCCTCATCCTTTTAGGGCCAGATGATGGTGGCACAGCAGGCACAGGGCTGGGACAGAACATATGCAGCCAGCTGGATGGTAAGGGGGAACAAACAGTGCCCCTGGCAGCCACTCAGGATTATTTATGGAGTGGATTTCCTCCAGGTTTTGTTACAGGGATGGAGGAGATGGGGCATATCCTGGTACTGGGGGGAGTTCAAGCATCCCACCCCCCAAAAAGCAGAGTGAGCTGGCACTGGTATCACAGTGATTTGGAAGATGGTTTTTATAAACCTCTCCTGGTGCTGTCTGCTCATGGATATATATTTTTTTCCTATCAAACAAATAAATTTTCTATGTTAGGGGTGCAAAAGCAAACAAGGTGGGACCCCCATGTTGTTGCCATGGACCCCATGGATGTTTTTCAGGACTTGGGTTTATTGACTAAGAGGCCTACAGAAAATTAAGTTGTGGATGTTGGAAACCAACAATATTTCTTTGGTAAATGGAAATGTAAAGCTCTCAGAGGACAGTTGGGGAATGTTTAATGCAAGATTATATTATTTTAGAGAGGGGGAAATGAACCATCATGAAAATTATTATGAGATCAATATGTGGGAATTAGGGTGCAGGTTGAGACCTGGAGGCATCAGCACTGACATGAGCCAGGGCAGGTGCTGCGGGCATTTTAAACTTGCTCTGTGATCCCTGCTTTCAGCTTCTTTGGCCCCTCTGGGCTCACCATGCTTGAGCAGTGAGGGGACGTTTAATGGCCAATGCATGTTATGTCTAATCTTGGGTGTCTTTAGCTCCCATGCACTGTACAGGAACATTTCTGTGTGTCCCAGCAGCCAATGTGGCCTCCAAACCACCCTCCTTCCTCCCTCCTCAGCTGTGGAACACTCTTACTTACTTGCTTTTAATATGATAATTCCATCAGTAAACACCAAGGAGGTGATACAGAGGGTTGAGGTGCCCATGGGGTGGTGCTGAAGGTTGGGGTACCCTTAGAAGTGTGGCAGAGGGTTGGGGAACCCATGGGGTGATGCATGGGACTGGGGTGTCTGTGGGGTGACGCTGAAGATTGGGACACACATGGCTTGCTGTACAGGGTTGGGGCACTGTGGTGGGTTAGGAAAATGACCCAGCACAGGGCAGGTTGGTCCTGTGGGTGGGACGTCTTTGAGGCCGAAGTGTCCTTGGGGAGTTGTCGTCCCTTCCCGCTCTACCAAGGGTACTGCTCAGGGCTAGGGGAACCTTGGAGAACTGCATGGAGCTGCACCCCCGACCCCCGTCAGGACTAGGCTTACCCAGGGGCATCACACAGTACAGGGAAACCCTCGGGGGCATCGCACGGAGCCGAGGAGCCCACTGCACCGCACCGAGACCTTTCCGGCACATTGCACAAACGGGACCCCCCCCGCCCCGGAGCTCTGCACAGGGCTGCGGACACCGCAGGGGCCAGGACTCCTCCGGGGACATCACACTACACCGAGATCCCCCCGGGATACTGCAGGGGGCTAGGAACCCCCCCCTACACACACACACCGAGAGACACCGCAGGGAGCCGGGCCCTTCCCAGGGAGATTGCAAGGCACAGACTCCCCCAGGACATCGCAGGCGACCACGATGCTCTCTGGTTCCCGCAAGCCTTCGCCTCCGCTGCCCCCGTCAGGTGTTTGGGACTGGGCTGGGCGGCGCGGGGTGGGGCGAACGCGCTTTATTTGCATACTGCCGCCGCCAGAGCCAATCAAAAGGCAAAGAGGGCTAAGACGGTCAGGCGAGCTGTCCAATGGGAGGTGAGCTGGTAGGCGGGGCGCGGCGGCTGGGAAGACTCGGCCGGCTCGGAGACGAGAGGCCACTCGGAGCCGGACAGTAGAGGTAGCAGGTGGGTGTCGGCATGTGGCTCTCGGTGTGGTTAGTGGTCTGGTATGTCCTCTGTGGGTCCGTGCGTGGGGTCGGGGGAATTCTTTGTTAGTCCCTGTGCGGGCCTGGGGGTTCTGAGGTGCCCTGCATGGGCCCTTGGGTGGTGCTCGGGATGCCCTGTGTGGGGCTAGGGAGCCCTGCGTGAGTCGCTGTGTGGAACTGGGCTGGTTCTGCGTGGGGCTGGAGAGCTGAAATGCCCTGCGTGGGTCCCTCAGTGGGGCCTGAGGGACGTCTGTGCGGGGCTACCCCTGTGCCCTGTGTGGGGCTGGGGAATGACACGGTGGGGCTGGAAAAATAACATAGTTCTGCGGTTGGGAGGCTAGCATGAGGCAGTGTAGGGTTGGGGAGAGGCGTGCATGGGGCAGATGGACCCTGCCTCAGCCTGTATGGGGGACACTGGGCGTGGAGTTGTGTTGGGAAAGGCATGGTGTCCCCCAAGCTGTTGGGTTGGGATAGGATGGGGTCCCCCACTCCATAGACACCCCCCTCCAGTGCAGGCAGGATGTGCATGTGGAGTTAACACAGAGGTGCCTGAGAATTGCTGGAAACTGCACTAGGATGGGGTCAAGGTGGCATTAGCTGAGTGGGGTCCGTCTTCTGCCGTTTGTGCCAGGAGGAGCTTGAGGAGAAGTGGGATTTTTTTTTTTCCCCACTTTCCCTCACAAACTGAGGCCCCTCTACTGGGCTGTAACCTCCTCCTCTAATGCCACCCCTCAGAGCACCCTACACCCTGTGTCCCTCAACTCATAGTTTCACTAGCATTAGGTGGAAACGAGTGTGCAAGGTTAATTAGTATTTTTTAAGGATTCTGCTATTTTTTCCCTCCTCTCTGGGCACAAAATCTCTTTCAAAGCTTCTGGGTTTGAATTCCACTATCGAGTGAGCAGCTTCTTTACAGGGAAAGAGTATTTCACATGATGAGCTCTAAGAGCTCGTGAGGGATACGGCCACTATCAGCGTGTAGTGGGCTGGCAACTTCCAGCTGAGGCTCTGATCCGGTTTCTGTCCTCGTCACTAAGCAAACAGAATCATGCTGTTGCTGGTGGGAAAACAGACAAACAAACTTGAAAAGTGAAAACAAAAAAAAACCTCAGGAGCTGCTCCTTTGGGGTTTCAAAGGCAGAGGTTACCTGATCTCTGTCCCTAATGAGCTCTTAAACTCTTGAGGAGTATTTGAGACAGCACTGGGGCATCAAATCCAGCTTGGAAACTGGAATTGTGAGTCAAAAAGGCAAAACTCACAGCACAAATGGCTCCTGCCTTGAAAACATGGCAAAGCTGCCTACCTCCTGCCTCTTTGAAGGTCTCATCCTGTTCCTTCAGCAGAACCTATCTCTGGCTTTAGCAGCTGTTTTCCTGGAGGTGTGGTGGGTTTGAGTCAAGTGCTGGAGCTGCGACAGGGAGATGCTTAGGTTTTATTTCCAACCTGGTATGCAAGAGATGGGACAAAACTACTGTGAGTGGACAGAAATGCTGTCCATGCAATGGGAACCGATGGCCACTGCTGGCAGTATGGTACTGAGTAGGAGTAACCTTCCAGTGGGACTGAAGAGTTCTGCAGTCCAAAGATTGGATGCTGGAGTCCTTTTTGGGGATGTTGGGATCCCTTAGTGGGATGCTGAAGTCCCTCAGTGGGGCTGCTGGAGTCCTCCGTAAGATGCTGGGCCCTTGGTGAGATGCTGGGGCTGTAGTTGGGTATATTGGGGGTCCTCAGTGGGATGTCGGTTCTCAGCCCGGTGGTGTGATAGATGCACCCTCTGGGATGGGTTGAGGGCATGTTGGAGCTGAATGCTCATGGGAGCTGGAGGTAAAGGGGTGACTGGGGACTTCTTGGCAGGGGGTGGGGTTGAGGATTGTGCCAGAGAAAATGCAAGATGCATGAAGCAAACAAACCAGCCGATTTCTGGACAGTTAAGGAGAAGTCAGCTCATCTGCTGAAACTTATGGGGCAGGACCATGGCACAGTGCATCTTGTGTGGTTTTGGGCTTGAAGAATAGAGGAGGGCCAGTGCTGAAGGGGTTAATGGTGGGGGAAGGCTGGCACAGTGCTGGTCCTGCCTGGAGCAGAGGGCTCTGCTGGCATGACACCTTGTGCAATTACTTTTTCTTCTGTTTTAACTAAATAGAAGTAAATAGCTGTTGCTTCCTGAGATGGTATTCACCCAGCACACCCTTGAATTCTGTTGAGGTTCTTTCTGAGTGCTGTTAGAGCATCTCCCCACTGGGATGAGCCAGCAAATGACAATTTCCAAAAAAAGCCAAATTGCATCCTTCAGAACCATCATATTCTTTACAGTGAGCGTGGTGAGACACTGGACCAGGTTGCCCAGGGAGGTTGTGGGTGCTTCCTGCCTGGAGGTGTTCAAGGCCAGGTTGGATGAGGCATCAAACAACCTGGGCTAGTGCGAAGGTGTCCCTGCCAATGGCAGGGTAGTCAGAATTTGGTGATCTTCAAGGTTCCTTCCAACACAAACTATTCTTTCAATCTATGAATCATCTGCTCAGGGAGATAGATGGTGGAGTAAGCCGCTCTGGGACATGGTCTAGTCATCATAGAGGTATACAACAGAAGGTTGGGTTTGATCTTAAAGGTCTTTTCCAACCTTAGTGATTCTCTGATTTTAATTAGATGGGTTTAATTACTGCCTTGCAGAATCAGCAAATTTGCAGTGAGGCTTAAGATGCACAACTCCCTAGGCTGGTTCAGGGGTCAAAAATATCCCATAAAGGATCTGGAGAATGATTTGTTCTCTATTACTTCTACTTTCACACTCTTTAATATTTGATATTTCAGTTCCATATATTTGGCAGGGAGAGGGTGAGTGGGCATAAGCCCGTCCGCAGCAAAGCAAGCAACGTGATTGTGCAGGAAAGCTCAGGAGCCCCCCTTTCTCCTCAGCTAGAAGCTCTTGAGTGTGTTTTGTGCTAATTAATGCTGCTGTAGTTGGCACTTGAAGGAGAGAGACTGTGTCCAGATGTCAAAACCTCTGAGACTGAAAACTTCAATGACAGATCGAGCATCCAGGCTCAGTGTTTGGATCATCTGGTAGAGCAGGGAGTGATGAAAAGCAAACAAGGGGAGAACTCCAACCCATTCCATTTAACTTCAAGGGGTAACTGCCCCTCTGCAAGGCTTGGGGAGGGTGGAGGTGGCAGCTCTCTCCCCAAGGTTGCACAACAGCCTTGAGCACCCAGCTTGGAGGCACAATCTGACCTCAGCATTGGGCTTGTATCTGGAGCCAGGGCACTTTGGGGATTTATAGGTTCCTTCAAGGAACTTTGCTTCAGGATGGGAAGAATCAGGCTACGCAAAACTGTCTCAAACTAGGGAAACCCTCCCTGTCATACATGCACACCTTCCCTAGAGCTCTGGAGTTCTCTAACCACTTTCCCGTTGATTTCATTCTGTGTGTGTGGAAATCCCTTTCTTCTGGGTGGTCTGGGAGAGGTTTAACCCTTCCCCATCCATCTCAGGGCAAGGAAGCTGCATGGCTGTGGGCAGGAGGGAGGATGGTTTAGCCTGGCTCCCTTTACAATGTGGAGCTGTGGGTAACTGCACTGGGAGAGCAGGATCTGCTTGGAATGTCAGAAACACCCAGAGGCTTCCTTAATGAATCTCCTTCCGGTGTCCAGAGCATATGTGGTGTCACAAGGAGAAGATCCTGGCTCTGACACCTCCAGTGAGCTTGCACAGCTCTTGGTGACAGTCTCAGCTCCCTGCCATTGATATCTCAGGGAGGAGCAAAGGTTTTCTCCTTAGGGCTGTTTGTCACAAATTAATTGGGGTCTTGGCCCCCAGCCAGCCTTCTTCTGTTGCTCCAAACCAGAGATAAGTGGTGCGGTGTTTCCTCTAGCCTACTTGGACCTGTTTCTGCTGGGCCAAGAAGTCTCCAGCTCTTTCATAACCTAGGCCACTTCTTAATAGCCAATCTTGTGGGCTCCATCCCTCCCACTGCTTCTGACGCAGAGCATCTCCCCTCCCGCTTGCCTTGGCCAGCTTCCCTGGATGACTCTACTAATTGCTTACGTAGAAAAATAATGAGGAGGATGCATGCAATGTATTTTTAGATGTCTCTTGATGTGATTTAGCAATCAGAGATCCAGAACCAGCACCTCCCCATCTGTCTTCTGCATCCCCAGTGATGGTTGCATGGAGGACCTCACTATGTTCTTGTGAGGTGGCATTTCTTACACAAGCTGCTCCTCTTTTGTTGGGTTCATCTTGGTGCTTAATAAATGACCTATGAGTGCTGCATACCTGGCACTGAGCAGGATCTGTTCAGGGAAGCCTTGAGATAGTAGCACCACTGTCTTCTCACTCATCTCCATGATGGTGACCATGGCTTGGAGACCATCTTGGTGCTATAATCAGAGAATCTCAGACTGCTGTGGGTTGGAAGGGACTTTCAAAGCTCATCCAGTCCAACCCCCCCCTAGAGTCAGTAGGGACATCTGCAACTAGAGCAGGCTATTGAGAGCCCCACACAACCTGACCTGCAATGGTTCCAGGGAAGGGGCATCTCCCACCCTCCTGTGCAACCTGGACCAAGGTCTTGCCACTCTCAATATAAAACATTTTTTCCCAAGTAACTGATGGCAGATGGGAGATAAGTCTCACCACCAAAATAGCTTTTTTGAATGTTCTTTCAGGTGTTCCCATCTAAAACCTCAGCAGAGCAGGGGAAAGGCAGCAGAAGCAAAATCTCATTAACTGTTACCCCAGAAGTATGTGAGAATCAAGCACTGCAGCAAATAGTTCCATTATTTTTCTCTTTGCTTCTACCATTGCAGGACTCTTTGTCTTGGTGGCTTCCGGTGCTGGGGGGTGGAAGGCAGACTCCAGCTCTTCCCTTTCCAGGCAGGTGTGAGGAACACAATTCTTGCAGCACAAACTTATGAGCTGAAAACATCCTTTATTTGCCTTTTTTTTTTTTCCTTCTCCCCAGTCCTTTGAATGAATGATTTCTCCTGCTGGTTGACATCAGCTTCCACACCGAAGGCAGGCTGTAGGAAAGTCCTGCAATTAGGGTGGTTTTAATAGATCTGGTTTCTGTCTTCTGAACCCCATTGCTTTCTAATTCTCTGTCACATGTTTCCTTGTTTACATGCTCACACAGTGGTGCAGCTACCAAAATAGCCTCATACTCCCAAGGAAATAATCAGGAAACAGGGGGTTAAACCAGGAGGGATTTTTTTTTTCTTTTTAACGAGGCATCATTGGAGAAAGGTGGCATTGGACCAGAACCGCAGCTTTTCAGGCACTGTGGCTACTCATGCAGTGACGGTGGGAGTCTGCAGCTCCAGTTTGTCCCCAACCTCCCCAGTTTCCTAGTATCTTGCTGTGAGTTTTATCTTTTATAGACTCATCGAACATAAAGGGCTGGAAGGGACCTCTGGAGCTCATCAAGTCCAGTCACAGAATACATCCAATTGAGAGAGACCTCAATGATCATCCAGTCTGACCCTCGACCCAGCACTGAAGGGTCAACACTAAACCATGTCCCTAAGCACCAGGTCCACACACTGCATAAACACCTCAAGTGACGGTGACTCCTTGGAGCTGTCTAAAGTAGCTCACAAGGCACATGTTTGCCTGGTGCACATACTTCTAGCACCCATACCCAAAGGGTGCCCACCTCAATGTGAGTCAGAAGAGATGGTTGAAGCTTAGTGGCCATCAGCGCTTTGCTTCTCACTCCCGGAGTGCTGTCATCTCTCCTGGCTTCACCTCTGCTCTTGGTGGCTGCTGATGGAGGTGCTTCAGAACTCATTTATCTGTGTGCAAGTGGGTGCCCAGCAGAGCATCTCTTTAGAAGATCCCAGTGCTTTGGGATGAGAATGAGTTCCCACATTTTACCTTGTGTGAGGCAATGGTTGGCCTGGATGTGCCTTCCCTGCCGGTGCATTTTTAAAGTAAAACTCCTGCCTTCTGGAGTAATGTTCACCTAGGGAGGCTGAATATGGAGGCTGGCGAACTCCACCACTGTGCCCAGGTGCCAGATGTGAGGCTGCCCTCTGTCTCCGGTTGATGTGGCACCTCAGGGTTTCCTGTGCCCTGTGGTTTGGCAGAGCCTGGGTGGCCCTTGGGAAGGGGCTCTGCAAGTTTGAGATGCGTTCAAAGCTTCCTGCCCTCAGCACCAGGAAAAGTGAGCTGCTGTTTTTCTTTGACCCTTTCCTCTTCCAGCACCTGCTATCCTCCTGCCTGCCTGATGGAGTGTGTGCCGTGTCTCCCCAGGTCCAGGGCTTATGCAAGGAGACCATGACCACTGATGAGGCCACCAAGAGTGAAGGGGAGGTGCAGGCAGCAGCTCTTGCTGAGCGTGGGGAGGACATCACACCAGCTCGAGACCGAGGGGTCCTGAAGGTGAGAGAGAGAGAGAGGGCTGCCAGGAGGGTCCTGCCTTTCATTCTGTGTTTTGGGATGCATGGTCACATTGGTGGGCTGTATGGACATGGCACTTTGGGACATGGTTTAATGGCCATGGCAGTCCTGGGTTGATGGTTGGACTTGATCTTAGAGGTATTTTCCAACCAAGACAGTGCTATGATTCCATGTAGCACTCTCAGGGCTGTAGTTTGGATTTTGTTTATTTGGAAGGTGAAGGAGATGGGCACCACTTGGAATAAAGAAGAACAGGGTGGTGGTTGAGACTGATGGGTTGGGGCTGCTCAATGAAATTTTGCTGCTATTGTGTTCCTAATCAGATCATTAGCTGTAAACCACAAAGCATACTTGCATGCAACTCACAGACCTTGGAAAGAGCACATTACTGAGGTCATCCAGTCTGCTCCACAGCCCCTTTTTCACATTCAGGGCTGTTTCTAGATAGTTCTGCTCCCAAGCCTTTGTTCTTCTCCAGCTGAATAGGACCTTTCCTCTAAGAATAGTATCCTCCTCTGCTCCATCCTCGGCTTGAGAACTGCCTGTTCCAGGCTAGAGCATTTAGAGAGAGAGAGAGAGAGAGAAGTGTTGACAAGAAGCGAGCAACGAAGTGACACCCTCTGAGAGCAAGATATGTATGGACATAAACCCTGCAGTGGCCTTCACTTGGGCTTTGCAACTGCAATGTTTATTCAGACATCTCCCCAAAGGCTGGGGAGGTCTCTGCTCCCAGCCCTGTCCCAGTGCTGTGGATATGGCCTGGGATTTATTCATAGGGGCTGATAGAAGAACAGATTGAACTGGAAACTGTTGAGGCTTCACACGTTTCTTGGACATTTCCTTTGGCAATGACTCCACCACATCACAGAATCACAGAATGCATGAGGTTGAAAGGGATCCTTAAAGGTCATCTTGTCTAACCCCCCCGGCAGTGAGCAGGGACACCTCCAACTGGAGCAGGTTGCTCAAGGCCTTCATCAGGTTTGACCTTGAATGTCTCTGGGGATGGGCTCTCCACCACATCCTTTGGACAACTTGTTCCTGTATTTCACCACTCTTATTGTTCCTCCTCATATCTAACCTAAATGTCCCCTGCTCCAGTTTCAAACCATTGCCCTCATTCTATCTGCACAAGTGCTTCTGAACAGCCTTCCTGTAGGCCTGGTTCAGATACTGAAATGCAGCTCTAGGGTTTCCCTGGAGCCTTCACCTCCCTGGGCAGCCACTTCCAGCATCCGACCTCTCTTTCAATAAAGATTTTTTTTCTAATTCTTCATTGGATTTAGAGCAACAGTGGGGTGTCCATGCCTGTGTCTGCATGGATTTGATCTATGTCTCTTTTATATCCATCTGTGTCTATATTACTATATATATGTGTGTGTAAAGAGTGAGAGAAGGCTGGAACACATCTACAGCCTGAGAGAGTTGGGGTTGTTCAGTCTGGAGAAGAGAAGGCACCAGGGAGCCTAAAATATCTCCATTATGAGGGAAACCAAGAGAACTGGGCCTTTTTAGTCTGGAGAAGAGAAGACTGAGGGTGGATCTCATAATTGCTTACAAATACCTAAAGCATGGCTATCAGGAGGATAGGACAGTGGTGGTTTTTTTCAGTGGTGCCCAGTGATAGGACAAGGGGTAACGGTCACAGACTGGAACATCAGATTCCATCTAAAATGCAGAAGAACTTATTTATTTTAAGGGTGGCGAAGCACAGGAGCGGGCTGCCCAGATTGCTGGTGGAGTCTCCATCTCTGAAGACATTCAAAACCCACCTGGACATTGTGATTCTCTGTGACCTTCTCTAGGTGAACTTGTCTTGGAAGGGGGCTGGGACTCTGTAATCTCCAGAGGTCACTTCCATCTCCCACCTTGGATTCTGTGATTCTTGTGACCTTTCAGTGCTTAAAGGGGCCAATAAGAAAGCTGAGGACAGACTTCTGAGCACAACCTGTTGTGCCAGGTTGAACTCAAAGGCAGATTCAGGCTGGAGAGAAGGGAGAAATATTTTACACTGAAGGTGGGGACACCCTGTTCCAGATTGCTCAGAGAGGTGAGAGATGCCCCATCCCTGGCAGAGTTGCAGGTCAGGTTGTTTGGGGCTCTGAGCAACCTCTAGTTGCAGGTGTCTCTGCTGACTGTGGGGGGAATTGGACTGGATGAACTTTAAAGGTCCCTTCCCAGCCAAATCACTCTGACTCTAGGATATGTGTCTCAACATGCAACTTTAGCTGTCCCATGGCTTCTTTTCTCATAGCTTGTTGCTGTCTCGCAGATCATTAAACGACCTGGGAGTGAGGATGATTTGCCCATGATTGGGGACAAGGTTTATGTCCACTACAAGGGAAAACTGGCTAATGGCAAGAAATTTGACTCCAGCCGTGATCGAAACGAGCCCTTTGTCTTCAACCTGGGCAAGAGTGAGTCCATCTAGGGGAAGCTTGAGGGTGGGATAATCCTGGGAGCTCTGGGATGATCTTGGAGAGGTTTGGATGATCACAGAGATACTGGGATGATCTTGAGGGGTTAGGTGGGGTGGTGAGTCTGATGGGACTGAAATGATTCCGGGAAGGCTGGAATGATCATGGAGAGAGTGGGATGGTCATGGCTGGGCTGACGTGATCCAAGTGAGGGTGGGATAATTGTTGTGGGGCTGGCATGACCCTCAGGAGGCTGGAGTGACCCTGGAGGGCCTGGGATGATCTTGGGGAGGGTGGAATGATCCTGGAGGGATGACACCACATTGCAGAACAGGGTGATCTCAGCCCTGCCTTAAGTGACTTCCAAGGGTGGTTTTTTTTTCACTTGCTCCCCTTGTGGCACCCACACTGGGGGTTTTTTTGGGTCTGCTGGTTGCTCCTTCGTGCCTCACATCTACCTCTCTCATAGGCCAGGTAATCAAAGCGTGGGACATTGGGGTGGCTACCATGAGGAAGGGAGAGATCTGCTACTTGCTCTGCAAACCTGAGTATGCCTACGGTTCTGCTGGCAGTGCCCCCAAAATCCCTTCCAACGCCACCCTCCTTTTCGAGGCAAGTAAAGCTGGTGTGTGGATGAGCTCACTCACTCCCTTCCTGCCTGCCAGCCAGCTCAGAAATAATAAAAAAAAAAAAAAACCAAAAAAAACCCAAACCCCCAAACAACAACACAAAAAACCCAGCTTAGATTCCTGAAACGTGTCCCTCTGCTCCAAGAACTGCTGCCAGGGCTTTCTCAGAAATGTGTGTCTGAGCTGGGAGGCTGGAACTGAAACTGCGGCTGGGGAGAGCCCCAGTGCTGGGGAGGTGGACAGGGTGGGGGCAGGGAGACCAGGCAGATTCCTAGTTTAAAAATGCACATGGGAGAAAGCACTGGGAAATGCCTCTGGGTGATCGAGTGTAATGAGCGCTGCCCAGTGGTAGGAGAGCCAAAGTTTTGGCAGAGTGAGCTGACTGGGAATGCTCGTCGGGACAAGGCAATGGGAAGGGAGGAGTGAGTTCTAAAATCCATCCTAAATTAAAGCTCAGTCTTTCCAAGCTGTGTGGGAACTAAGCTGTGGGTCAGAAATGGTCTTGTCAGAGAAGGAAGGGAAAGCTTCTGCCTACACTGGTCCAGGGCAGCTTTTGCAGCATCAACCAGCAACAGCCATGCTGCACCTGGACAAGCTTTAATAAACTTATTTTTGCTGTTACTCTGTGGAAGCTTCAGGTACAGCAAGTGTCCCGGTTTCTGATAAATTGGGTGGATTATGCTGTGGCTTGGAACTGTTTTTTATGGGCAACTTCTGCCTGTCAGCTGTATGGAGAATGAGCTGCTGCTTTGTAGCTCTTCTATTGTTGTCATTTTCTTCTTCTTTCCCCCTTCTTCTCTCTGGACCCTGCCCACCTTTGCTTTGTGATTTGATTTCGTAGGTTGAGCTGCTTGACTTCAAAGGTGAGGACTTGTTTGAGGATGGAGGGATAATCCGGAGGATCAGGAGGAAGGGAGAAGGTTACTCCAACCCTAATGAAGGTGCTACAGTGGAAAGTGAGTGATGGTCCCTGGAGGATTGAGCCTGCCCCAGAGCAGCCCAGCTTTCTTCATGGGAGGAGGAGGAGCTTGGGTCTGCTGGTCTATCCCTGTTCTGATCATGTTTCTGGAGCAGAGATTTCATGGGGCTGGATGGAGGTATCCAGGCTTCTGGGGTTGTTTTTCCTTCCCAAGAACCACTCAGGCACAGAGCTCACTCCATGCAGGAAGCATTTACTTTCAGACATTCTGTACACAAAGATTAACTCCCTTCAGTGAAGGAGAAACTGGATCTGAGCTGTGGCAGCTCATAAAGCTCGCCACCTTGAATAGCTGCTTCTTCTGACAAGCTTTTCTTGTACGCAAAAGTGAGGTTTTGACTTGGATTTGGCTGGCTGCCTCTCCTGCAGTGAGCATCTTAGCCAGGACCAGCCATGAGCTGAGCTTCAGGCTGGCTCTGTTATCCCAGAGATGAAACCAAGAGCAAATATCATTGAAGTCATCACCAGTCCAGCGTTGCTCTGTACTCTGAGCGCTTTACGGGCAGCACTGTGTTGGGTGTGTAGGGCAGGGAGAGCCCCAGTCCCTCTGTGGTTGTGCCCATCACAGCTTGATGTTTTCTGGAACATGCTATTGGTTTAATGACTTAGAAGGAGGCTGAGGTGGGGAGCAAAGGGACACCAGCCAGGAATCATCTCTCAAATAAGGAAGCTCCCCATGCACCTCATGCTCCACAGCCTGGTATCCCTATTTTTTGCTTTACCTTTTGCAAATGAATGCACTCATCAGAACAAGTGCTGCAAGCAGCTTAGGAAGATAGGTGCTCTGCTGGCTCAGTCATCCTGGTGCTGCTTTGGCAGGACAGAAATCTTACTAAGGTTAGAAAAGACTTCTAAGATCAGCAAATCAGACCTTCTACCCAGCATCTCTGTGACCACTAAATCATGTTCCGAAGTGCCACATGTACTTGTTTTTTGATCACTTCCAGGTATGGTGACTCCACCACCTCCCTGGGCAGCCTGTTCCAATGCCTGACCACTCTCACAGCAAAGAAATTCTTCATGGAGATGGAGAATGCTTTGCTGATCCCACCAACAGCCTTGCCAAGTGCTCGTTTGCAGCTCATGGCCTTTAATTCATTAAGACCTATACAACTCCATACATCCATGAGTCAGAGACCCTTAAACACAGCCCTGTGAGAAGATGAGGAGAAGCCTTGCAATGACTATTTTGGGTGCAGATAGGTGTATTTTAGCAGTTTGTCGTAGAATATCATAATGGTTTGGGTTGGAAAGGACCTTAAATATCGTCTAAAAGGGACTTTTCACAAGGGCTTCTAGTGATAGGATGAGGGGGAATGGAAGCCTGAGTAGGGGAGATTGAGACTGGAGATTAGGAAGAAATTTTTTAGAGTGAGGGTGGTGAGATGCTGGCACAGGTTGCCCAGTGAGGTTGTGGATGCCTCTTCCCTGGAGGCATTCAAGGCCAGAGTGGACGAGGCCTTGAACAACCTGGTCTAGTGGAAGATGCCCCTGCCCATGGCATGAGGTTAAAATTAGATGATCTTTAAGGTCCCTTCCAACCCAAACTGTTCTATGAATCTATTAATCCAGTTCCAAACCTATGCCATGGGCAGGGCAATGTTCTTTATAGTGGGCGCTGTGTTGGGGACATCAGGGCAGCCATGGGAACTTCAGAGCGTATATGGAGATGTCAAGACAGTGATGGGGACAGCATAGGGCATGGCAGCCCACCCTGGTGCAAGGCTGTGGCCTTGCAGTTATGGTTTCTTTCAACTGTACTTTTGGGGCATGCCTCACCTCTGGAATTAATGAGCCATGTCTCCAGGAGCACGCACCTCCATGCTGGAGTTTTTAAAGCATTTTTACAGATTTTAAGTTTTACAGACATTAATTCACAGTTTTGGTCCATAAAGCTCAGTCTGCAGTGTAAATTCGGTATTCCAGCTTTTGTTACAACCTTTCCCCCCAACACCCCCCCCCTTTCTCCATTTTTAATCTGAGTACAAATTGCTGTCAGCACATCAAGTTCGTGTGCCAGCTGCACTCGGTACACTGTGTTCTCAGCTCTTCAAAAACAAAATCTCTGCAGGCACCGAGAGAACAATAAGTCAGAGCTGCAACCAGAGTGATGTCCCTTCAGCAGCATTTTTTTCTGCCCCCCCCTCTGTAATCCAAGAGTGCCTGCAGCCAGCTGACCTGCTTCTGGAAATCCAAGTGGAGATTTTCTCTGCTTTGCCTCGGCAGATTTAGACTGGAGATTAGGAAGAAATTCTTGATGGTGAGAGTGGGGAGACACTCAGGGAGACACTCCCTGGGGAACAGGTTGCCCAGGGAGGTTGTAGATGTCCCCTCCCTGGAGGTGTTCAGGGACAGATTGGATGAGGCTTTGAGCAACCTTGGCTGGTGTAAGGTGTCCCTGCCCATGGCGTGGGGTTGGAACAAGATGATTTTTAAGGTCCCTTCCATCCCAAACCATTCCATGAATCTGAATCTTGCTGTGGAAATGCCAGCCAGGAGAACCAGGTGGTGAATGTGCAAGGTACTCAGTGTAGACTCTGGCTGTGCTTCTGCCAGTGCCTGGGGCTGGATCAGCCACAGATATTCGTTGAAGACTGGGAAAAGGAGGAAAAAAAAATAAAAAAGGTAAATAATGTTTATCTTGTACTTGGAGTTCTTGGAGGAGGAGAGCACAGCCTTATTTTGGAGGTGGAGGGCAAGGTGTGTGGCTGCCTATAGGAGCTCTGTAATCACCCTGATAAACGCTGCTGGCTGCATGCCAGCAGCAGTATCCAGTTCCAGTAAGACTTGACTCGTGCAGCCGAGTGCAAGGGGAACATATTAGTCACGGTGTTTATCTGTTGCCTGCTCCTTGCTGAGACAAGATTTGCATGCCTCCCTGCCTTTTCAGCAGTGCTTCTGAGTTCTCCCTTGTCTCTCCCTGCTCATCAGAAGCTCCTGAGCTGTCCCCAGCCCCATGTCTTCTACCTGTTGCAGGACTGGAAGCTTGCCTGGATTTTCAGAGTCGCAGCTTGGTTTCGTCGGGAAGGGACATTCGAAGCTCAGCCAGTCCAACCCCCTGCAGTCAGCAGGGATATCTGCAACTAAAGCAGGTTGCTCAGAGCCCTAAACTACCTGACCTGCAGTGGTGCCAGGAATGAGGCATCTCCCACCTCTCCAGGCCAAGATCTCACCACCCTCAGTGTCAGATGTTTCTCCCTTCTCTCCAGCCTGAATCTGCCTCTTTGAGTTCAGACCATCACCCTTTGTCCTGTCATAGCAGGCTGTGCTCAGAAGTCTGTACCTAGATTTCTTACTGGCCCCTTTAAGCACTGAGAGGCCACCAGAAGGTCTCCTTGGAACCTTCTCTTCTCCATACTGAACAACCCCAACTCTCTCAGCCTGGCCTCACAGCAGAGAGCTTCCAGCCCTCCCATCATTGCTGTGGCCTCCTCTGCCCTGCTCCAACACTTCCCTGTTCCTGTGCCAAGAGATTTTGGGAGACATTCTTTATGAATCGTTTGTGAAGCCCTTCTTGCCTTGGTTGAGGTGGCTTTGAGTGTGATCCTGCCCTCTCACCTCTCTGCAGTTCACCTGGAGGGATTCTGTGGTGGCACCAGATTTGACTGCAAAGATGTGAAATTTGTTGTGGGTGAAGGGGAGGACCATGACATCCCCATTGGCATTGACAAAGCCCTGGAGAAGATGCAGAGGGGAGAGCACTGTGTCCTCTACCTTGGGCCACGGTAAGGACACTACAGAGTCACATGGACATTCCAGCATGGTGGGGTTGGAAGGGTCTTCTGGAGATCATCCAATCCAACTCCCCTGCTAGAGCAGGGCATCCACAGCAGCTTGCCCAGGGTCACAATGTCCGGGGTAGTTGGAAGCTTTTCAGAGAAGGAGACTCAAGCTCTCTGGGCAGCCTGCTCCAAGGCTTCAGCACCCTCACAGAATTTTCTCCTCCTTTTCAAATGGAACCTTTTGGGTTCCAATTTGTGCCCACTGCCCCTTGTGCTTTCACAGACTGAAAAGAGTCTGGCCTCATCCTCCCAACACTTGCAAGACAAGAGATGTCACCTAGTTTTGAGCTTCCAGCATCCAAGGCTGTTTTAACTGTCATGGAAGATGCTGATCCTGAAAATGAGACTTTCCAGGAAAGCCTCAGGTCAAGTGATGTCAGCAGGCTTGGCAAGGGTGACCAGTGGCATGGAGGCAGAGATCTCAAGATGCTTTCAAAATCAGGAAAAAGATGTTTATCTGAGTTCAGTGGCGAATGGGAAAATGTCTCCCTGGAAACCACTATGGCTGGGTCCTTAAACCGCTGAGAAATACCTCTAAAACTGTGGAGTTGATGCATCCAGGGATGATGATTCACAGGAGATACTGGATTGTGTGTCCTCAGGTATTATTGCTTATGGAGAATAATCTCACCCTGGCTGAAAAAAGTTAGAAAGCTGCAGGAGTGAGACCTCAGTCAGTGACTGAGTGTTGTGTCATGGCCAAGCTGTCCAAAGCAAGTCTTCTGCTCCCAGCTCTGACGAGCTCCTTCTGCCCCCCAGGTACGGCTTTGGCGAGGCAGGAAAGCCCAAATACGGCATCCAGGCTAACGCGGAGCTGGTCTATGAGGTGACACTGAAGAGTTTTGAGAAGGTGAGGACAGGAGTGTGTGGGGCCCTACCCAGATGACTGGGACACTAGTCCCTGGGCAGCAACCACCTTTTGGCCTCTGTGTGAGGTTACCCCTGGCCCCCGCTCCAGCAGAGACATCACCAAGATTTTGGTGTTCTGGGGTTGTTCTTTCCCCTTAGTTGGGGTTTTCTTTTTGGCTGGCACCCAAGGCTGGGTCTCATTTATTCTCAGCCCTCTTCCTTTTGGACTTGCTTTTATTTTATTCATTTATTTAAAAAATTATTTCCTCCCCTTTTTTTCCCTTACCCTTTTTTATCTTTGTCTTATTTTTCCCTTTATTTTTGTCCCACTTTTTGTTACCCTGTTTCTTCCTTTTAATTTTTGATGTTGTTTTCCCCTTGTGTTCTATTGTTTTCCCTTTTTAAAAAATATTTTCTTCCTTTTATTCTTTGTCATCCTTGGGTATTTTTCTGTCTCTTCCTGGGCTGCTCAGATCACCGTTGTCCTGTCCATACAGCTGCCTTCAAGGAGCTTGGCAGGCTGAGCTGGCCATGCCCATGGTGAGGACAGAGATGGGATGCAGAAGGTGCCAACGGGATGGGGCAGGTGCTGCTGTATTGCATCCCTGCTGGATCCTCTCCTCATCTCACCACCCTGTCTAGAGCAGGAGCAAGACCCACCACATGTCTGCTCTGCTGGGGGATGTCCTTAACCCTTCCTTCTCTTCCTTTTTTGGGATCAATTTATTCAGAAATTTCCATCCTGCTGGGGTTATGGTGGACAAAGCACCTTGTTCAAGGTGAAGTCCCAAGCCTGAGAGGTTTTCCCTGTTGTAAGCAGCTCCAGATCCACACCCTGATATGTGTTCTGGGTCTCTCCTCATCCCCAGTCCCTGCAATTAAAAAAATATGCTGGATCCACTCTGTGTAACACTACCTTGCTGAGCCCCATTTGTTATGAGCAATCTGGAGAGATTGCGTGGTCCTGCTGCTGCACTGGGCTGCCCTGCTCTGCCAGGATTGTTCTGAGCATTTCTTTCCAGGCCAAGGAGTCATGGGAGATGGACACAAAAGAGAAACTGGAGCAGGCTGCCATCGTCAAGGAGAAAGGCACAACCTACTTCAAGGTTGGTAAACTTGGGGGTGGTGGAGAATGGAGCAAGGAAGCTGGGAAGAAGTTGGGAGTGACCCTTGGATATGTGACCTAACAGGTGTCAGACTTGGAGATGCCATGTCATAGAAACAGAGACTGGTTTGAGTGGGAAGGGACCACCTCTAAAGCTCATCCAGTCCAACCCCATGTAGTCAGCAGGGACATCTGTAACTAGAGCAGGTTGTTCAGAATCCCAAGGAACCTGACCTGCAATGGTGCCAGAGATGGGGCATCTCCCACCTCTGGGCAACCTCACCACCCTCACCATAAAAATCTTGTAACTTTATCTAGTCCGAATCTCCCTCTCTTGGTTCAAACCATCACCCCTTGTCCTGTCACAACAGATCCTGCTTAAAAGACTGACCCCAGTTTTCTGATTGGCCCCTTTAAGCACTGGAAGGCCACCAGAAGGTGGTCCTTGAGCATTCTTTTCTTCTCAGGCTCTACAACCCCAACTCTCTTAGTCTGGCCTCACAGCAGAGGGCTTTCAGCCATCCCAGCATGGCTGTGGCCTCCTCTGGACTGACTCCAGCAGGTCCATATCTGTGCTGAGGACTCCATACCTGGACACATTGCTCCTGAGACAGCACTGGGGAAGATGGGTTCCTCTTCCTTTTTCTCACTTCCTGAGACACCTCCTCCTCTCTGGGCACTGCCTTGCCCATCTGTGCTCCCTGTAGAGCAGGGTGGTGGATCAGACTCTTCCCACAGAGGGACATGGCGAGGACTAATGCTGAGGGGCTTTGCCATTCCCCTTCCCAGGCTGGGACATCTCAAGTGAGTTGATTCTGAATGGATGTGGAACACAAACTAGAACCTGTTTTTTCCCAGACCCTCCACACCAGCAGCTCCAGCCAAGCCCTGGAGCACCCTTCTTGCTTGTGTGTCTTTACCATGCTGCATTCAACTCATGACCCGTTGGCAGGCTGTTTTGGAAGCAGACTGAGTGTTGTCAGTATGGGTTCCTCTAGCCTCTTCTTCTTTGCTCCATTCCAGGAAGGCAAATACCTGCAGGCAGTGATTCAGTATGGGAAGATTGTGTCCTGGCTGGAAATGGAGTATGGCTTGTCAGAGAAAGAGTCCAAAGCCTCTGACTCCTTCCTGTTGGCTGCCTTCCTCAACCTGGCCATGTGCTACCTGAAGCTGCGGGAGTACACCAAAGCCGTCGAGTGCTGTGACAAGGTAGAGGTGGACTAGCCTGGGGGTGGGAGCATCTCCTCTTGCAGGTTTGCACTGGCAGTTTTGGTGGGTTTTTTGAAATTTCTTTCTGTATAAGAAGCAATTTCCAAGTGGCACCAGTGCTCCTCGGGGTCTTCAAAGATGGCATGAGCACAGAGACTGCAGGAGCAAAAGTACTTTTTGGGGTTGAAATCCACCTGCTTACAACAGCTTTCCTTCCAAAGCTACATCCATCTGGATGGATGGATGCTGCCTGGATCAGCAGCCCAAGGCTGCTGTTTAGAATGTGTTGCATTGGAAGGGATCCTCAAAGTCATCTTGTCCCTGCATTGAGCAGGTCGCTCTGGGCCCCATCAAGTTTGACGTTGAATGTCTACAGGGATGGGGCCTCAGCCACTGCTCTGGGCAACCTTTTCCAATATTTCATCACCCTTGTGCAGAACTTCCTCCTGGTGCCCAACCTAAATCTCCCCTGCTCCATTTTCAAACCATTGCCCCTTGTCCTGTCACCACAGGCCCATCTAAACAGTCCCTCCCCAGACTTCCTGTAGGTCCATTTCAGATACTGAAATGCAACTGTAAGGTCTCCCTGGAGCCTTCTGTTTTCCAGGCTGAACAACCACAACTCTCCCAGCCTGGCTGGAGAGGAGAGGTTTGGGTCTGCCCAAGCTTGACCTGTGTTTTTGACCTTCAGGGTCAAATTCAATGGGGCCCTGAATAACCCAATCTAGTCGGGTATGTCCCTGCTGAGTACAGGGGGTTGGATAAGATGGCCTCTGAGTGTCCTTTCCAGCCTAATTAATTCTGTAACTCTCTAAATCAAGTCTGAGGTGTGTATGTGGCTTTTACTAAAGGAAAATAATGTTACTGGAGCAGGGAGAAAAAAAAAACACCTTTAATCCATCAACTCTCTTGTATCCAAGCTCACTGTGCTCCTCTGGACTGGTGGTTGGTGTTTTCACCTTCTCTGTGCGTTTGTCTCCTACTGACTTCCATTCTCAGATGTTGAGCAAGGAGAATTAACTGAACTCAGCTAACAACTGCGGATGGAGATGAGGTGATTGTTTGGTTTTTCAGCTGAGCAAGGTGCAAGTGCTCTGGGCACTTGAAGCCACCTTTTCCTGGTTTCAGCATATTTCATAAGACTGACCTCAGAGGGATCTTTTGGGGAACCCTGAAGTTGCTAACAGGCACCTGTGTGTTTGCAGGCACTAGGACTGGACCAGGACAATGAGAAGGGCTTGTACCGGAGGGGCGAAGCCAGGTTATTTATGAACGAGTTTGAGCTGGCAAAATGTGACTTTCAAAAGGTGCTGGAAGTGAATCCACAGAACAAAGCAGCGAAATCGCAGATCTCCATCTGCCAGAAGAAAACAAAGGAGCACAACGAGCGTGACCGGAGGATCTATGCCAACATGTTCACAAAGTTTGCAGAGAGGGACGCAAAGGTGCCTGCTGTCTGCTTTGGGTCTCCTGAGCTCAGGGTGAAGGATGCTGGGTGGGTTTGTGATGAGAAGAGATGGGTAAAAGCCAAGGAAGTCATAGATGAGGTCAAGGATGGAGGGCTCAAGTCTGCTGCAGTGGAAAGATAGGTTTCTTTCTTGATCTCTCCTTACAGAGGCTACCACCAGATGCTCAGTCAGAAGTCAGGACATTGAAGAGCTGGAGCAAGTCCAGAAAAGCAACAAATCTGGTGAAGGGTCTGGAGAATAGGGCTGGTGAGGTGCAGCTGAGGGACCTAGGTTGTTTAGTCTGAAGACAAGGAGGCTGAGGGAGGGGAGACTTTCATCTGTCTGTGGCTCACTGAAAGGAGAAGCCACGTGGGGATTGGTCTCTTCTCTCCAGTATCAGGTGACGGAATGAGAGGAAATGGCCTGAAATTGTGCCAGAGGAGGCTCAGGTTGGACACTAGGATCAATTTCTTTGCTGCAGGAGTGGTCAGGCACTAGCACAGACTGCCCAGGGAGGTGGTGGAGTCACCATCCCTGGAGGCGTTCAAGAAACATGTGGACATGGTACTTGGGAACAAGGTGTAGTGGCTGTGGCGGTGGTGGGTTGATGGTTGGACTGAATGATCTCGAAGCGCTTTTCCAACCAAAACAGTTGTGTGATTCTGTGAAACAAAAGTGCTGGTGGTGCAAGGGCTGATGCCAGGCGTGGCACTTAGACTGAATTTTGCCGTTCCTAGCTAGTGACTGTTGGTGACCTCCTAGTCACTGGTAAATTGAAATGTCATCCCTTCTCTGGCAAGGTATTTTGAGACACGACAGTGTGGTTTTCCTGAAGCTGGAAAGGTAGTAGCTGCTCCTCTGCTGGCAAACTCCTGACAAAGAGATATGTTGGTTGGGGTAGATGGTTGTGATGGTGACAGTCACTGCTGGAGCACGTGTGGGGCTTCACTGTGCCTTAGTGTTCCTCTTTTGCACCTATGGCCAAGTGTTTGGAATGTACCCATGATGGGCTCATTGTTAGGTGTTAGTGTAGGTCAGATGAGTGGACACTGAGGTGGACTGAGAACTGGCTGAAGGACAGAGCTCAGAGGGTTGTGATCAGTGGTGTAGAGCCTGTAGCTCATAGTGGTCCCCAATGGTCAAGATTGGGTCAGATCTTGTACAGCATCATCAGTGACCTGGATGAAGGGACAGTGTCTCAGCCAGTTTGCTTTGAAGGTGCTTCCGAGCTCCAACCAAGTTTGTGATGATTCTATGATTTGCTGTTTTGCAGGAAGCAGCCAGCAAAACTGGGGTTGAAAAAGCAGCAGAGAAAGCAGCTTGTGAAAAGGGACCAAAAACTGCTGGTGCTGAAGGTAAAGAGGCTGAAGGCCATGTATGATGGAGGAAGAGGAGGGGGAAGGGAAAGCCTCCTGCCCTCAGCCTACGCAGACAAAGGTTGTTGCCAGAGCTTGGGACTCGCCAGTGTCTTGTAAAGTTTGTTTCAGTTTGTGTGGTTGTGGAAGCAAAAAGCACCTCGCAAAGGAGAAGCAGACCCTGTCCCACCGCCCTGGGCATGCTGAGTGGCAGTGGCAGGATGCTGTGGGACCACCCACTGCCTGTGGAACAAATGGCTTTGAAAGGGAGAGAAAGAGAAAAATACAGACAAAAATAAATAAAAATTGAAGCTCTTGGGAGGTTTCCATAGACAGTTCCTTGCTGCTCCTCTGGTTTCGTGCAGTACAGCATCCTGGCTCCTTCCAGGCGAGCTGGGATACAAGAGATGCTCCATGCTGGTGTCACAGACACGCAGTGTAAACTGGAGGCCAGAGCTGGCTTCTGGGAGCCCAGCACACCCACAGAATCTGGCAGCTCACTTTCCCATGGGTGCACCCTGGACTGGGGAGAAACTGGTTTTCTCTTCTAGAGGCTTCTTGCCTGTGGCCAAAGGGGCTGCAGTGCGGGGCCAGGTCTAAGGATGCAATCACCTCTGCTGCAGCCCCTCAGTGCAGTGACAAAATTTACCTTTAGAGCACCCTTGTACGGGATGGATTTTATCCTTTGAAGATGCTGGTTTCTATTTCCTTGCAGAGCAAAAGCCTCCTGTCCAGCTCTGCAGCTCACAGATTCTTCATCTAGCACCCCATCCCTCAGCTCCCATTTTGAAATAGGAGAATTTATTGCTATGTGAGGTCCATACAGGGTGGAGAGAACACAAAAGCATCAGGTTGACACATTGTGGTTCAGAAAACTGGGTCTGAGCTGGCACGATGGGTTTCCACCTTGCTAGTGAGCAGCTTTGCCTGGTGTGTGCAGGGCACATCATGTCCCCACACTGGTGCTGCTGTCACCTGGGCTGTTGTCACCCTCCATCCTAAAGGGACACAGTCACTGCTGTGTAAGAGCAGCTTTCTGATGGTAACTTTTCCTGTCTGGTCCTTGTAATATCCCTTTTGAAGGTTGAAAATAAACAGCAGAAAGAAAAAATTGCTCTTTCTCTGGCTCCTGCTCAGCAAAGGGAGGTGGTGGCTCATGGGGGATGCAAGCATGCTGGTCCTCTGGGTGCTGGATTTATGGTTGGGCTTGATGAGCTAAAAGGTCCTGTCTATGACTGAGCTGCCCCACTCCAGCCAAGGCGCTGTTAAGGAATTACTGGTGTCTCCAGTTGATGCTGCCTATTTCTATCAGCCATCATTTTCTGGGGAGCTGGGGAAGGCTTGGGGGATGCCTGGCTGGGGGATCCTGCTTGGGGATTCTTGGCTGTTATTTTCCAGCCTGGAAGGGTTTCTCCTGATACCCTATTTTTTTAACCAGTATGTATTCTCTGGGAGGCACCCAAGTGGGTGGAAGAAGCATTTGTGCCCCTTGACTGAGGAAGCAGAGAGCTGTCCCATAGGAAGCAAATCTCTTTAAAAAAAAAAACAAAAAGGAAACAGTACATTTTGTTGCACTTTTGGGGCTTTTCTTTATTTTAAGCAGATTTTGTTTTGGTGCTTTTTCTACTCCTTGGAAGAGAAATTAAGCTCGGGCAAGCGGTGAGGTGTGGTTTAGAGAGTGAAGGGAAACCGAGAAGGTCTTGACTGAAGGTGTCAAAGCTTGGAGGTGCTCCTGAGTTTTGGGCGTGCGGTGTTCAAATGCCATCTAGCGGCACTGGGCATGGCGTGGGAAATGGGGCAGTTGAAGGAGTTTTGGGATGTCTGTGGTGGGCTTGGGCAAGGCTGAGGGCACAGTGGGGTCATAGGGGGCGCTTGGCTTATCTGGCTTTGCAAATCAACAGCAGTCTTTGGAGGGAAATAACAACAAATTAAATGTGGTTAATGAGGTGAGGAGAGAGCAGTGACATGCAAGGTGTGAAATCTTGTCACCTGAAAGGACCTTGGGATGTGAGACTGGGCTTGGGGTAGTGCATAAAGAAGCTCTTGGCATCACCTGGAGCTGGGGATGCTGCCATCCCTTTCATGGGCTCCCTATGCACAGAGCAAAGCAGCCTCAATCCTGCTTTTCCATCATCAAAAGACTCTTTTGAGTGGAAAAAAGGCTCATCCAGAGAGGCCAACCCTGAATAAAGTCAGCCAACATCCCTCCCCTCAATGCTGGTAAGGTCCTCAGCATGGTGGGACCCACCTGCGCCAGCCAGGGGCATGTTGTGCACCACAAAAAGTGCCTGCAGTCGGTTCCCCCACCTTGCTACTCCCATGGGGCCCCCTTTCCCTAGGATTTCCTTTTCCTGAGATTAGTGCCCTGCCAGCTGCTCTCCCTGCATCTAGGTTGGCCAGCAGCCCCTGAAATCCTATTAACGAGTTTCGGGAGAAATAAAAAGTTAATCATCTCCTTCGCTTGCTCGTCTTCCTTCTCTTCCCCATGGAGGTGGATGAGCTAATGCTGTGGTGCTGAGGTCAGACCCTTGAGGCTGAGCCCCCGTACCCGGCTCTGGGCTGGTAGGAGCTGCAGCACCAGGGGACGTCAGCAACCGGTGCTGGGGAGGGTCAGAGGAGGAAAGGACGCCAGGACAGTCTGGACACAGGGCCTGGAGCCATGCCGCTGCAGACCGAGATCCTGCGTGAAGTCTGGGCTGCTGACAGGTTGGTGCTGGTGGGCAGGATGTGCCCCTTAGGGTGGGTGATGGGCTGGGCACCCCCACTGAGCTTCCATCTCCTCCAGGGCCTTTTTGTCCTGTTTGCCAGTTGAATTGTACTTGGATGGGCTGGTATCACAGGTGGATTTTTTGCTGTCTGGGGCTGGCTGCGATGATGCTCATTGACTTACAGGGAAAATGTGTTAGAGGAGATGTCCCCAAATGAGCCTCACTGCTATCACCTTTGGTCAAGGCAGAGCACCCCCCTGGGAGACAGGCTGTCAGTTCAGCTTGACACCGTTGAGACAGGTTGAGCAGCTCCTGGAGCCAAACAAAAGGCTGACCTGTCCCACATCACCCCCAAAATCGGGGTAATGCTCATCTAGAGGGTCTTTCCTCTCTCCCAGGCACTGCGGAGGGCTGAAATCACTCACCCCTTTGCTTTCTATGCTCCACAGCCCCAGCGAGGAGCCAGGCAGCCCCCAGCAGCCAAAGCTCAAGCAGGTGAGAAAAAAAATTCTTCCTCCCATTCCCAGTGCCACCAACCCTTGCTATGGGCTGTCCACAAAGGCTGGGGACACTGGAAACCCTCAGACCCTGGCTCAGTCCAACCTGGGGACAAGTTACTCTGTCAGGGTGCTGCAGCCTTGAGGGCCCATGAGATTTGGGGACCACCCTTCCGGAGCAGGTGGGTAAAGGAAATCCTAAAGCCTCTCTTGCTCCTTTGTGTATCCTTCCAACCCCTCCATCACTTCAGAGCACCCTATGAGGTGGGTTCAATTCCTAATTAACACTTTAATTAAGGCTCTCAGTTAAGCTGTGACTCACTTTCCCCAGACTGTGACCCTAAAGGCCAGGTATCACCCCAATTTGTCACAGCCCTCAAGGGATGCCCAGCCTCAGAGGGGTCTCAGCAGTGGTTTTGTTCACCACCCAGATTAACCAGCAGCCTCTCATCAAAGAGCTTTGTGAAGTAACGGAGTGAGTGGCCGTGCTATGTCCCCCCTACAGCTGCTTAAGGGATTAAAAGATATAAAGGAGCTTTTCTATGTGAGCTGATGGCACAGAAGAAACCAGCCTTTTCTCAGCTCTTCCATGGGATCTTCATCCTTCTACTGCCCAAGTCTGCAGTTCTGAAATCCTGCCGGGATCCAATTGGAACAACATCCTTCTTTGCCAAACACCTTCACCCTCTGTGCTGGGGCACCCAGGAGGGACAAAAGCTACGTGAGAAGGGAGGTGTTTGGTCAGATGGTGATGAGTGCCCCAGTGGAACTGGTTTTGCTTAAATCACTGTCTGAGGGCCGTGACCTGACACCATCTCCCCAGATTCTCCTCTCTGGAGCCAAGTCCTGCCCCACATGCTCCAGATTTGGTAAATCAGGGTTATTTATAGGCCCAGCTAACCAGGATTAGGTGCTGTGCCTAATCCCAGGACTCCCTCTGACCTCCTTTGCAGCTCCTTGCTTTTGATGGAGCCTTTTGTGGAGATGAGGGAAGATGCAGGTGTGGAGCCAGGCTGCCTGCCCGTCCCAATGGTCCCTGTTCCAGCTTCTCCGGGAATTCCCATCAGCAGATGAGCTGGTGCCCAGGATGGCTCTTGGCTGATGTCCCTACAGCACAGTGCAGCTTTTCCCTCTGTGATGTCAGGGCAGTGCCAGTATCAAGCACCTTGTCGCTGTGGCTGACACACAGATGTCTGGCCCAGCGCAGGCACTCTCCTGTCTGAATGCTAACAGCCCTTTCTGTTTTTTCCTCCTCCTGCCTTCCTTGGGGGTCTGCCCCATGGTAAGTTGCTTGCTTGAAGGTGTGGGTTCCTATACACCTATCCAGAGTGGGTCCTTGTCCCTCGTGCCTGCTCCCACAAGGATATATTTTGGAAAGAGAGCTAGTGCCTATACATGCAGGAGTTGCCTTGCAAAGGGAGAAGGGATTCAAGGCCAGGTCTGTCTCCTCAGCACTGTTCGTGAGAGAAGAAGGTGAAGAAGAAGCAGCAGGAACCAGCAGCGCTGGAGACCGAGGCCAAGCCCCAGCGGCTGCGAGTGAAGAAGTCAAACGAGTCCGGGGCTGCAGAGGAGCCTCATGCCCCAGCCCTGGGTATGCACAGACTCACTCTCCTCCCCTGCCCCAACTGCCCTGGAAACAGGGAGGTCCCGTACGGCCCCGATCTGAACCCGTGGTGCTCAGCTCTTGAAACCTGCAGGGGTGAAGAAGCTGAGGAAGAAGAAGGAGAAGGCAGAGGAGGAGAGCGGCAAGGACCCCTGCTCCAAACTCTCCAAAGAACCTCGGAAGAAGAAGGAGAGCCCAGCCCCCCGCTCCCACGTGGCCAAGGGGGCCAAGAAGGAACAAGGTTGGAGAAGCAGCACCCACCCCTCTGTGGTCACCCGTGTGTGACATCCCATGTTCCACTGCTTCATGTCCCACCGGTGCCATCGATGCTCACAGTGTCTGCAGGGGCTTATCCCGGGAGGAAAGGGGATGCGGCAAGGAACTAGCGTTCGTGGCGTTGGCTGGGGAGTGGGGACCAGGGGAGGCGGCAACGACACACACGGGACGGGACACGACACTGGCCCTGTGAAAGTGTCAGTCATATGTGCCACCGGCTCCAGAGCAGAACAGATGGGTCTTGTCTGCCTTCTGTGCCCGGGCTGCAGCCACGAGGTGGCGATGCGGCTCCACAAGGCTGTGTCCAGCGCTGGACACGTCCAGCTGCGCAGGGCACCCAGGGTCCCAGAACCCTGGCTGTGGCGGGATGGGTGCCCACAGAGAGGTGCTGCCAAGAGAGCTTCGCTGCTACGAGGTACGAGGCCATGGTTGCTAATGCCATGGTGTCACTTCTGGGCAGAGCCAGATGAGGACTCTGAGGATGAGAAGGTGGAAGAGGAGGTGGAGAATAAAGACCCACCGAAAAAGCTCAAGAAGAAGCTGCCCAAAGAACCCCCTTCGGGTGAAAGCCGGGAGAAGAAGCTGAAACCAAAAGGTGAGTGCCCAGGGGACAGGGATGACTTGAGTCCGACTCCAGTGCCACTTGCTGGCACGAGGGTTCCACCCACATTCTGTCCCCATCACTCCCCCTGCAGTGTCCACTTAGCTCATCCCTTCCTGCTCCCCCCATCCTGTCATCATCACTGCCTGTCCCCATCCTCACGTCTTGCCACTCATCTGGTCCTCCATCCCACCAGGAGACAAGGGTGATCCTGAAGGCAAAGCCAAATCTGCCAAAAGCACCAAGAAGGAGTCCATGTCCATGTTCCAGGCGAACAGAGAGAAGAAGGAGAAGAAAAGCAAGAAGAAAGGTATGGAGCAAGGAGAGAGGTGTGTATGTGTGTACCAGGCAGTCCTGCTGCTCCACGGCAATACCCTGAGCCAACAGAACCCAGTGCTGTGTGATGTGTTCCACTGCAGCTGCCACTGGCAGTGATGAGGAAGATGATTCTGACTCCAGCACCAAGCCTATCAGGTCAAAGAAGAACCCAGTGTCCCTCTTCCAGACTGGAGGGGACCCTCCCAAGGAAAAGAAGACCAAAAAGAAAGGTGAGAGCCTGGCATTAGCAATATGATGGAGGGTGCTGGGTGCTGGAGGGGCTTGTGGAGGTGTAGATGAGCCTGGCCATGAAGAGCAGGGTTATGAACAATGTGGTTTATGCTGGTTTGGCGGTTCAGCAGGGTCAGGTTCTTTCTCTCACCCTGTCCCTGCTTGTTCCTGCTCACAGCTCTTCCCAAAGCAGCCAACAGTGAGGAAGAGACTCTGGAGACTCCACAAAAGAACTCCAACAGGAAAGGAAAAGTGAAGAAGTCAAAGAAGGTACGAAACCCTGTCAGAGCTATGGGGGCCTCTTCAGAGAGTAGCAGGAACTCTTCTCCCCATGGCAAGTCATGGGGCTGGGAGACCCACCACAGCACTCTTCCCAAAGCCACCAGCTGCAGAGCCACACCCCAAGGAGGACTGGGAGCTGGGGAAGGAGGGAAGCTTCTGGCAGGCTTGGCTTTGGGGTCACCATCCCCGCTCACGCTGCAGGCAAAAGAGGAGAGGTCCCCATCACCTGTCATCGAGGTGGACAACCTGGAGGAGTTTGTGCTGCGGCCAGCACCACAGGGAGCGACCATCAAGTGCCGAGTGACCCGGGACAAGAAAGGGATGGACCGGGGGCTTTATCCCACCTATTACGTCCATTTGGATAATGACAAGAAGGTGAGCTGGGGTTGGGGTGTTGGGACCCTGAGGCATTGCACCCAAGCTGGGAATCATAGAATGGTTTAGGTTGGAAGAGATCTCAAAGATCATCCAGTTCCAACCCCCTGCCATAGGCAGGGACACCTCCCACTAGATCAGATTACTTAAGACCTCATCCAGCCTGGCCTTGAACAACCTCCAGGGAACAGCCACAACCTCCCTGGGCAACCTGTTCCAGTGTCTTGCCACCCTCACTGTGAGGAACTTCCTCCTAACATCCCATTTAAATCTCCCCTCTACCAGTTTGAACCCATTCCCCCTCATCCTGTCACTACAAGACCTTGTGAACAGCCCCTCCCCAGCCTTCCTGTAGGGGCCCTTCAGATACTGGAAGGCTGCTATAAGGTCTCCTCAAAGCCTTCTCTTCTCCAGGTTGAAAAGTCCCAACTCTCTCAGCCTGTCCTCATAGCAGAGGTGCTGCAGCCCTCTGATCATCTTTGTGGCCCTCCTCTGGACTCTCTCCAGCAGTTCCGTGTCCTTCTTATGCTGGGGGCTCCAGAACTGCACACAGTACTCCAGGTGGGGTCTGACGAGAGCAGAGCAAAGGGGCAGAATCCCCTCCCTTGCCCTGCTGCCCACAGCTGCTCTTAATGCAGCCCAGCACACAGTTGCTGTCTGAGCTGTGTGTGCACACTGTTGGCTCATGTTGAGCGTCTCATCTACCCAGACCCCCAGGTCCTTTTCCTCAGAGCTGCTCTCCAGTCACTCACCACCCAGCCTGTATTTGTGCTTAGGATTGCGCCGACCCAGGTGCAGGACCTTCCACTTGGCCTTGTTGAATTTCATGAGGGGAGCACTGTCAGGATTTCGGGGGGGGGAGCTTGCCAGTACCCCACCATGGTGGTGGGCTTTGGATGGGCTGCTTTCCTCAGTCTCTTGGGAAATGTCCCATGTTGATGGTGCACAGCATGGTGAGGGCTCAGATCCTCCTGTCCCATGGCCCATCCTGCATTTTGGGGATCAGCTTCATTCCACAATTTCCACAAGATTGTGGCAGTGACCTGCTGGGCCAAGTCAGAGGGCACTGGGGGTCATTGAGCTTGGGACAGCAATCATGATGACAACACCCAATTCCCACGAGGTTCCACCACCCTCTCAGGTGTTCCTCCTCGCGGGCAGGAAGCGTAAGAAGAGCAAAACCTCCAACTACCTCATCTCCATTGACCCCACTGACCTGTCACGGGGAGGAGAGAACTTCATTGGGAAGCTGAGGTAGGAGCAGAGGTGTACCTCATTTTAGTGGCACCCCATTTTGGTGGTGCTCCACTTCTGCAGCACCCTCTATGGGTTGCTGGTTGACCCAGGCAATGGCTGGGTCAGACAGGAGGCTAAATTCAGCGGTCCCTGCTGCGGATCTGATCTGAGGAGTTTTGAGGGGCCAGGAGGGGAAAACAGGCTGGGCTGGTTTCTCCTGGCAGACAGGTCATGGCTACAAACAGCACCTGGCAAGTCCTGGCCCACTGGATGGCTGGCAGCTGTGCAGGGATGCTGGAGGGCCCCCCTATGTCAGCATGCTGCAACACCTTCATTTAGGAGTGACCTGAGCCTGAGCAAACAGCTGAAAGGGTGGGAGGGACGGTGCTGGCTGGGGGTTGCACATGGGATTTGCATCTGGAGCAAATCTGGGGCCAAAGCTGGAGTAGGGGTGAGGGGGCAGGAGAAGCCAGAGGGGACTTGGTAGCGCCATCTCTGGTCATCTCCCATACTTGGCTGCAGATCCAACCTGATGGGTACGAAGTTCACAGTATTTGACAACGGTGCAAACCCTGACAGGGCCAATGCCAACTGGTCAAACGTGCGGCAGGAGCTCTCAGCCGTGGTCTACGTAAGTAGCCACTTAGACACCCTCCCCACACTGACCTCCTGGGTCCTGCACTCCTTTGGGCTACTGCCTCAAGGGATTGGAGAGATGCAGGATGGGCTGAATCCATACCTGAGCCTTTGTTCATCCATCAGTGAAAAGCTGATTTCAGTGGGGGCTCTCTTGCAGGAGACCAATGTTCTGGGGTTCAAAGGCCCCCGGAAGATGACGGTCATCATTCCTGGGATGAACTCTGACAATGAGAGGGTGCCCATCCGGCCCCGAAATGTAAGTCAGGGGCCAGACTGGGAGAAACTCCTTGGGAACAGGGTTTGATAAGGTTGAGCTTGGATTCTTCCCATTTTGGGACATGGAAAGGTTTTGAGGTGTCCCTGAAATTCAAGACATCTCCCTGAGAGATGCAAGATGTGGAGGCTGTGTTTTTTTCTCAGCAACTGGATCCCATCTCCTGACACAGAGCATCTTCCTAGCGGGTGGCAGGGCTCTAGCAGAGGTCACCCCAACTCTGCTCTCTCCCCTCTCCCCCTTCCCAGGATAATGATGGCCTCCTGATGCGATGGCAGAACAGGAACATGGACAACATCATCGAGCTGCACAACAAGGCACCAGTGTGGAATGATGAGACCCAGTCCTATGTCCTCAACTTCCACGGCCGGGTCACCCACGCCTCCGTCAAAAACTTCCAGATTGTGCACGACAGTGACCGTAAGCTGGGAAGGGGCCAGGATTGGGGTGGGGGGATGGGGGTAGCGATAGCATAAGCACTCTCCTTCTCTTGCTGAGTTTGGGTTTTTTGCCATGTGTGGCTGCTTTGCTGGAGCCATGATGAAGCCCCCCGCAAGGCCAGTGGCCCCAGGTATCAGCAGAGGGAGCATACAGGTCGTCTGTTGCCAGGCAGATTTTAAGGCAAGGGCAAATCCAGTGGGGTGCTGAGCATCCCCATCACTCTACATCCACCCACTCAGCCCAGCATCAGCCCAGAGCATCACCCTCAGTGTGCACCCCACACTGCTGGTGGGCACTCCCTGGGGTGCATCATGCCCTGGGGACAGTCCCTCGGGAGTGGCAGTCCCACCGCTGCAGCCGTTCATCACCTGTCCAGTGCAGTCAGAAGCCCTCAGCCTCCGGGGTGTTGGGTTACAGGACGGAAAAAAACCTCTTGGGGGCCCCTGGTTTATTTTTACAGACTTCCTGTCACCCGCCCTCGGGCAGCACAAGTCCCAAGGTGGGGCACTGGGGTCCCTGTCCCTTGAGGAGCTGCAGCTCCTGGGGGACCAAAGGATGTCAAGATCCTGTGCTGAGAAAAATCAGAGAATGGTTTGGGTAGAAAGGGACCTTAAAGATATCTTGTTCCAACCCTTCTTCAGACAATGGGTTTTGGTGATGCACACTCTGGTCACGAGCTGTGGGCAGAGCTTGGTGAAAGGGTGGTTTCTTTGGGGTGCCACAGAGCAAGTCCCCTGGGATGAAGGGTGAGATGGGGGCATTGGTGACATTCCAGCTGCTTGCCCTCTCTCCTGCAGCTGATTACATCGTGATGCAGTTTGGGCGTGTGGCAGATGATGCCTTCACCATGGACTACAACTACCCTCTGTGTGCGGTGCAGGCATTCGCCATTGCCCTCTCCAGCTTTGACGGGAAGCTGGCCTGCGAGTAGCAACCACACTGGGGCCACCAGGGCTGCTGGGGCCACCAGGTCTACCAGAACTACTGGAACCACCAGGGCTGCTAGGACTATTGGGACCACCAGGGCCACTGTGGCTGCCAGGGCTACTGGGGTGACCAGGGCCACTGGGGCTGCTGTGCCTACTAAGGCCACCAAGGCTGTTAGGACCACCAAGGTGACAGAGGCTGATGGAGTGCTTGCTCATCCCCCTTATGAGCCCACATGCAACTAGGCTCTACCCAAGCTCCTGGTGAAAAGCCTTCTGCCCATCTTAATGTTGATCAGGCACCAAACTCCTTTTTTACCCCAGTTTTCCCTGGCACAGGTGATGTCTGGCACTTGTGGTGTTTTTTCATGCCCTGAGCTCCCCACCCCAGTGGCTGGAAGCCTTTGGGGATCTGGATCCTTTAGGAGCAGCCTGGAACCCAGAGCACCAGCAGCATGTGGGCACGTGCCAAGAGAAAGCATTGCTGGTGGAAAAGGGTTGGCAGCCATGTGAGGCAGGGCTGGGCTGGGTTGGTGCCACCAGGAGGGACCTGGAAGCAAAAACTCTGGGTGCACCAGGAAGCACCAGGGTGACTCACAAGGTGTGGCTTGGTGCTGAGTCATGCTCAGCACCTGTCTGGGCCTGGCTGAGTCCCCTTTTTGTGGTGGTCTGAACCTCTACCCCCAAGTTAATGCTGCAAGAGGCCACTGATGTGACAGACGTGGCTGTGCCAGAGGAATTCTTGCCCTCAAAGAGCAGTGTCAGAACATGGCCTGAACCCATCCCCATGGGGGGCTGGGGACAGATGACAGTGACAATGAGACCATGAGCTGTAACTGGACCATGGGCCAACATCTGCTGCAGCAGCTCTCCTGATGGAGTCGAAGTTTTCCCAACCAGCTGCATGACTCCAGGCTCCATGTGTCATCAGCAGATGCAGAGGAAGATGGAGGTGGACAGCTGGGGGACAACAGACTAGCATGGGGCACTGTCCCTTGCCCATGTGGTGAGATCAGAGACTGTCTAAGGGGAGAAGCAGAGCCCGCAATTTGGGACCAGCATCCCCTGGCTAGGTATGGCCAGGAAACATGGGGGAAACGAGTGCTTTCTGCCCAAATCCAGCCACGGATCCAACATCTGTTTGGAATTGGGAAAGGCTCAGCGGCCGGTCAGGCTCACACCGTTCCTGCTTCCTCTGGTGGAAGCAGGAAAGCTGAAGCAGGGTGAGAGAGATGGGTTTGGGCTCCCCAACCTCCTGCTGCAACACAAACTGCTCTTATCACAACAGCTCCCTGGGGAGTTTCTCCCTCCTCTAGCCCAAAAAGTCTCCATGATGCCCCTTGTTGCTTGCAAGACCCTTGGGATTCCCAGCCTGTGGCCCAAGCAGAGCAGAACCCATCTGCCCTGGGTGTCCCACATGATGCCCTCCCCATCCCAGAGCAGCTGCCAGCTCAGCTGCCTACTCCACATCCCTTCGACAAACCCTCTAACCCAAACCAACTGCAGCACAGGAAAACAAATGAAAGCAATTGAAGAGGGCGCTGGGTATTGGGGCCTTTGTTCGCGCTGGCTGTTAACAGCAGAGGCGAGGATGGGAGCAGCTGAGATGTGGATCGGCTTTGGCTGATGGAAAGTGTGACGGATGCACCAGCAGACCAATGGCTGGGGATGCTGGGGTGTGCGTGGGTGTGAAAGGAATGCTCATTGCGAGGGAAGATCGAAAAAAAAAAAAAAAACAGAGGAGAAGGAGCCTTATCAGCAGCATTGAAGCCCAAAGTGTGCATCTTCCTTGGAGAAAGGGTTTTCTCTGTCCCCAGGGGTGGTGTTCTAAGGCTTCAAGGCTTTTGAAGGAAGCTTCATGTGAGGGGGCTGGTGCTGCAGAGATGGGTTTAACCCCTCATAAGGAGCACAAGCAGTGACCAGAGGTGGTCGTTGGCAGCATCCTCATGGGAACCTCCTGGGAAATTAGTTTACCTGGCATCACAGAGTGGTTTGGGTTTGAAGGGATCTCTAAGACTCATCTCATCCAGCCCCCTGCAGTCAGCAGGGACATCTGCAACTTGTGCAGGTTGCTCAGAGTCCCATCCAATTTGACCTGGAATGGCTCCAGGGAAGAGGCATCTCCTACCCTCTCTTTATTTTTGCAAAGAGAGTTATAAGAAAACAAAGTCCCACTTAGATGCTGAGCACCACATCCTAGTTAGGGGCAATGTCACTGCAGTACTGGTGGTCACCAGCATCCCCATTTTCTGCCAGTGAGTGGAAGATGCTGGTCCAGAGCTGAGAGGGAACATGAAAGTGGGGCGTTCTTCTGCAACTGTTCTGCTCTCCCTCTGCCCAGACCCTGGGGGCTGAGGGGGCTAAATGCAGCCAGCCTTGAGCCCATGCTCAGCCCCTGTACTCTTTGGGGGTCTGGAAGGTGTTTCTCCATCCCCAGCAAGGGGCTGGTGGTAATCCAGCAGGTATGGGAGGTGAGGCCAGTGCTGGGAAACTCCTCACCAGCCATGGAAGGGCTGGAGCTGTTGGGTTCCCAGCAGATGGCATTGCCTTGGCCTTGAGGGCTCTTGCTCCCTGCTTTGAAGTGGTGATATATTAATCTGTTAAAGAAGTGATGGTGATGGAGTGGTTTTCTCACCTCTTTCCCTCCTTGTGTGTTTCTTCTGGTGACATTTTTCCAAGGGGGAGGCCAGGAACCTGCGGGGCTGTGGGATAGGCTCTTTCTCGGCACAGCCAATGTCTTTTTGACTGCATTTTAAAAAGGAATGATTTTTTAAATTAGTGAATCCATTCTGGATAAGTGTTGGAGTTTTACAACATTGTAAGCTGTTCTTGGTGTCTTGCCTAGACTTGGATGTTCTGGCCATAAGAAAATATAATTTATGGGTTTGCTGCTTGCAGCTCTTTGTATTATAATTCGGGGAAGGAAGTTGCTGTTCCCACCAGTGGACAAAGAATAGCAGAAAGGAGGATTATGGACTCCTGAAGGAGGGAAAAAATAAAAATAGAGAGGCAGGAGTGAAAGAAATCACCAAGCCAAGACTGAAACACTGCACTTCCAACAGAGCTCATCCCAGCATTGCCAGCGGTTGGGTCAGAGGCTGTAACAGAGCCGAAACCCAGGCCCAGCACAGCAGTGACTCCCTTGGTACTCCCCGGCATGGAGCCTTACATATGGTCCTAAACATTTGCAGATCAAGCTTTTATTCATGGGCTAAGGCACGCTTGTTTGCTCATGCCTTACTCAGCCCCAACTCCTATTGAACTCAATTAAGGCTGTCATCTCCAGGAGCAGTCAATGTCATTTATGCCCAAGTAAGGGATGAGTAAGAGTGCTCTGAACAGCCCGTGGAGAATAGCAGCCATCTTGTTGCATTTTTTGGTCCAGATTTCTTACAAGTTAGCAGCAGGCCAAGGGTGGAAGAATGCGATAGGGCTTTGGTAATCACCCCCGATTGCTGCCTGCGCTGGATGCAGCGGAGGCTGGTGCTCCACAGCCTGCAGCATTGGCTGGCTTGTCCCAAAAGGCTTCAATACAACCAAGCTCAGCATGAAAATGAGAAAAATATGTTCCTAGAAGGGATGGGATGCCCAGAGCATCCCTTCTCCAAGCAGGGCCCTGCTCATACCTCCCCTTCCTGGGGTTTAGGTCCTGTGGTATTGGTCTTTGGTGCATGCTAGTCCCCATAGCCAGTGGCTTTGACCATGTGCTGTCTGTACTGGGGGCTGTGGTTCCCAACAGGCATGTTGGGTCATGGCCAGGGACTTGAACACAATCAGCTGGCTGCAGCTTAGTGTGGTACCACACATTGACCTGCTCCAAGGGGATGACCACAGCCTGGTTCCTGGCTGGGTTCCCTTGGGAATCCCCATCCTGGGTACTATGGTGTGTCCAGGACAGACTGAGAATCTGCATAGTGGAGGAGTGCAAAAGGCTGAGGAGGCATATGGGGGATGAGGAAGAGGATGAAGGTGTTTGGGGAGGATGAAGGTGTTTGGGGAGGATAAAGTTATGAGGATGAGAAGGGGGATAAAGATGTTTGGCGATGATTAGTGTGAGGATGGGGATAAGAGTGTTTGGGGAGGGGTGAGGCTGGATGATGAGGAGTTTGGTGCAGGTTTTCGGAGAGGACAAGGATGTGAGAAGGGAGGTGAATGAATGCAGTGGGGCATGAGAGTGTGTGGAGGACAATGAAAGTGTGTGGAAGGGGATGGAGGTGAGCACAGGGGGTGAGAATGTGCTTAGGGGGATAAAGATGTCCCCGGGAAACCCTAGCTGGCACGGGACAGGACAGCAGCGCACTCATACCCCAGCCCGGGACTGTATCTCGGGGGCTCCAGCCCCGGAGAAGACAGGAGGTGAGGAAGAAAGCTCCTAGAAGCCGCTGCCAGAGCCTGATCCGAGGTGAGATGCGTTCCAGGCCTTGCTTTTCCCACAAAGCTACCGCTGGACGGAGGGGAAGCCTCGCTGCCACAGGCGGAGAGGGAGCGTGAGCCAGGAGGAAGGAGGGAGGGAAAAAGGGCCGGGAAGGAGGCGGAGGAGGAGAAGGAGGGCAGGGGGAGGAGGAGGAGGAGGATCGGCCCGGCCCCGCCGTCTCCTGATTGACTCTCAACTTTCTGCTCCTCCCTTGCATAAACTTTCCCGTCCCTGCGCCTGGCTCCGTGCGCGGACCCGGGAGCCCGCCGCGCTCCCTGCATTCTTGCCGACCTCTCCGGCCCGGCCCGGGCCCTGGCCCCGGCCCCGGCCCCGCTCCTACTCCCGGTCCGGTCCCGGTCCGGTCTCGGTCCCAGCACCCGCAGCCGGCCCAGCCCCTCCGAAGTACGGAGCAGGTAAGACCTCTCCGGGAAGCGACTCCCAGCCCCTTTTCCTCCTCCTCCTTCCTCCCGGCCCGCAGCCCTTCGCACGCACCAAGCCCCGCCGGACTCGTTCCTTTTACCCCAAGCCCCGGCAGCCCGGTATCGAGGCTGTCCCCGGGGCTTTCCTGGTTTGGTTGGGTTGGGGGTGTGCGCATGTTGGGCGGGTGGGCGGAACGGCACAGCCAGCATTTCTCCAAATTGCCCCCAATTCCGCACTCCTCAGGTCTCCCCCAACCCCCAGGTCCCCAGGGTCCCGCCCTGTCGGGGCTGCGCCGTGTCCCCGCCGCGGGCGCATCCCCGGGCTATAGGGTTACAAAGGGCCCTTGTGTAGGGTATGGGCCATAAGCTGGAGCGGGGAGGGGGCGGGCGCCAGGGCGTTATATAAAGCAATAAACCAGCCCCGGCCGTCCCCCCACCTTGGCCCGGGTGGAGTATGGGGGCCACATGCGATGTCACGTTACATGTGTGTCACAGGCATGTAGGGGATGCCCAGGGGCTGACGAGGTGCTGAGCACTTTGTGCCTCGTCATAGGGGCGCATTGCAAAGGAGGCAGCAATTACGGGTGTCATTTTCAGCAGTGTGTCATTATTATTATTATTGTTGTTGTTGTTTTTGTTGTTGTTATTATTTTATTTTAACACCCTCTTTGGATTTGAGGTGGTTGTTGTTTTGGCACCGTCCTCGCTTACCCCCTTGGAAAGAAAATAAAGCCAAAGCCTTGCAATGCCATTCACCCTCAAAACTGCTCCGCAGCACCTTTGTCCTTTGCCACCTGGGGAAAAAAAAATATTTTGGGGAAAAAAATAAACAGCTGGAAGTAGTACTGGAGGCCCTCCCTACTATGGGAGTGGGCACCTCGGGGCTTCCCATGGCTGTTGGGATGTTGGCAAAGGAGAGGTGAGGGTACAGGTTTGTGGTGCGTTGTGGGGAGCTGGGGCAAGTACGGCCGGGCGAGCGTCCCACCAGCGAAGCGCTAATCTCCAGTGTCAGGCGCGCTGGGGTATTTTGGGCTCCGGCGTCCTCTCTCCCCTCCTATCGCTTTACCCCGCGTGGGTACATGCGTGCTGTGAGTCAGGGCTTTGGCACTGCCCAGCCACCCCGGGGGGCCCTGCCAGTGAAGCTGCCAAACCCCCAGTTCCCTTGGTTTTGGGGAGTTTACCATGAGGGGTGAAGAACTGAGGGTCTGTTATGAACCCACTGACCCTGGTGGCCTCCACAGCCCCAAAGCCTTTGCTCATACCCAGCTTTTGGGGTAGGTCATTTCCCCATGGGATAGGAGGAGAAGTGTCTCCAAAATGGATGGTCAGCAAGGTCACCCAAAGGTGAGGCTGGGGGAGGAATAGATGGGGGTTGGTGAGGCTAGGACCCTGCTGGCAGGGTGGGTGATGATCATCACAGCACTGCCCGAGTGGCAATTCCTGGCATTTCCCCACCAGAGAGGGTGGGCAGGATTGTCCTCTTGAGAGATGACGCTGGGTTTGACCCTGTTTGGGTTGCTGCCTGACATGAGGGCACATTCCCTTACTCAGGGGACCTGGAGTACCCTGCACACTGCCCAGGGCAGACATGAGGCTGGCACTGCACTGGCTTTCCTAACAAAAATAACCTTTTGAAAGCAGTGGGCTCCACACGCCTTGCATAAGTGACACATGGATATGGGTGATTGCAGTGTTGATGCTCATCGTGGATGCTTCAGCTGGGGCATTTTGGAGGTCGAAGGACTGCAGAGATGAACCCTGCAGCAGCCATCTTGCCATTAACATCACTCTCTTGCCAAGCTAAACTCCCTCCAGTCTCTGCCTCCATCAAGAGAAGGGGCTTTGCCTCCATTTCCCACAACACACGGTCACTATTTGTCATGATACCCGCAGCGGCAAACCCTTTTAATTGCATTTAATTCCCATCTTGCCAGCACTGAGCAGGTCAGGAGGCCAGTGCCAGTGTCTTGGTGCTGTGCCAAAAGAAGGAGCCTTTCCCTGGCAGTGTGCGGGCAGGTCATGGCTGAGGGAAGGTGGGGGTGGTAATCAGCTGCAATTAATATATTAAAAATCAAGTACTGCGTGGCTCCCATCAGACACAGCGAGCACAAAGCTGGTGGCAGGTGAGATCAGAGGCAGGAGTGGTGTGGGCATGCAGTGGCTGGAAAGGGGGAGAGATGGGCGATTTGGAGATGTTTTCAGGGAAAAAAATGTGGTTTCGTGCCTCCTCTCCTGCCTGTAGCAGCCTATGATGGAGGGAAAAAGAGGGTTGCAAAGCCCTAACCAAGGGTGCTGCTGGGATTTGTGTGGTGAGAGCCATCCCTGGGGCTCTTGTTGGGATCCCTCTGTCTGTCAATGGATGGGGCAGATTTTGCCAAAAAAAAAAAAGTCTCATCCCTGGGATCTTCTCTCTTTTATTGAATCCCTGATGGCAATTACAAGGGGCTGACAACGCTGCCATGGTGGTTGCAGCACCTTGGGTGCTGCTGGTGGATGGAATATAACCAAAGATCTTTGATTTTGGGAACTCCTGTCCCCAGGCCTGGGGTGTCCTGGGCCTGGATGGCCAGGCCATGCTCTCAGCTCCTTGCCCCTGCCTCCGAGGTGTTATTCGGGGTCGATGCCTGTGCCAGAGGCCAGTCCCAGGCACCTGCATGTTGCGGTTGGGACAGGCACCTGAGGCGCGAGGGTGTTCACTGTTGCCACTGTCACGTGGAAGCTTATGAAATGTTTTTTGGAGGGAGGGAGGACAGGTAATGATGGGGTGAGCAGCCAGCGGGGCCGTGCCCTGTGCCAGCCTGCAGCGGGCACGCGGCAGGAGCAGCCACCCCCCACAGCTCAGCGATAACACACGGCCAGATCCTGCTGCGGGTCTGGACATGCCAATACAACTCCTGGTGCTTCGGTTTTCCCCAGCTGTGAGATGGGAGCAAGGGGCCCCAGAGAATCCTCCTCATGATGCTGGACGTAGTGGTGGGAGTTGGGGGTCACATAGTGCCAGGCACTACTCTGGGCTTCCAGTGCAGCTCCACAGTGAGCACCCATATCCAAACCTTTTGGAAGGGACAGGCCATGGACCACAGGGTCTCATCCTTGAGGGGGGCAGGTGGTGGCCCTGTGAGAGGGCATTGTCTAGGGCTATGCATTGGCACAGCCAATGGGATCCTGCAGGTGAAGGGCCCAGAGAAACACATAAAACATCCATCCTGGTGCTATAAATCCCACCAGGAGTGTCCCCTCACCTGGTCCTAAATGGATGCAACCCTATGATGTCTCCAGTGTCCCTTGTTGCATGCCATGAGACAGCAATGGCACTGAAACTCAGCAGGCACTGGGTGTGTCACAAGAGGTGCCAGGTCTCAGCTGGCTAATGCCAACTCCTGGGTTAACCTTGGCCACCCTCCTGTGAGCCAGAGGCAGAAGTTGGCTTCAGCAACACTGCTGGGAAATGCTTGCTCGCAGGTGGCTCATGGCTGCTGAGCGAAATGCAAGTGATGGAGGAGGCTGCTTTGTCCCGTTCACCCTCACTGCTGGTGGGGATCAGTACAGACCTGGAGCGTGTCCTGGCAGAGTTTCTCTGGCTACGGGGGGTGGCTGGAGATGGGATGGCAGAACTGGAGCTAATTTTAGGAGGTGGGCAGAGCCTGGCAGGAAGCAGCTGGCTGAAGGGATGTGTTGTGGTGCCCATGAGCATTGAGAATGAGTGACAGGGGTCCTTGGCTGTGGAGATGTGTCAGAGGTGGCCCTGCATCCCACTGTGGGGAAGAGCTATGCCACCACTGATGGAGGGGTGGCAGATACTGGGGCACTCAATGCCCTAGACACCTGGACTCTCAGCTTGGCTACCCAGTGCATGGTTGAGCATCGTGCCACTCTATGCCTCAGTTTCCCAGTGCCGTCTCGCCAGCGCTGCTGCCGGGCAGGGTGCAGTGGAGGCAGGAGAGTTGGTCGGGCTCGGAGATCCTCGCCTGGGAGCGCCAAGCCTTATGATTTCCCCACGACTGTCTCCTCCTTGCTCCTCGTAAAATTAGATCCAGCTGTTCACAATAGCCACTAAACTTCTCTCCGGAAGATGTTCAAAGTTTACAGACGCGGAGCGGCGCGGCGTGCGTGGAGGATGGGCTGCCGTTCCCATGCCAGCTCCTCACCGCCCGCCCTTCCCCCAGAGGCAGCCAGCTCCTGCCTTCCCCCCTCTCCAGCTTAGGCAATTTGGGTTTTGGAAGAAGCACACCCGAGCGCAGGCACGCAAGCCCCCAACTCAAGCGAGCGTCAGGTTTTTATTAGCAGGAGGATCTGGGCCCTTTGCAAACCAGGAGCACAGATCTGGGTGTAAGACTGCTTTTTCCCTGTCCTGCTTCTTGCCCGTGTGCTTGGTGGCTGAATGGGGCAGGTTTCTCATTTGGTGGCCACTTAGTGATTGGTCACTGGTGGCTGTGCTCATCTGTGACATAAGTTTGGGCTCCAGTTCTCACATGGGGTGACCACTGTGCCCCACTCACAGCCTTGCCCAGGTGGCATCACAGAGTGGAGGGTCAGGGTCTGGCTTCAACATCAGTGTGTTGTGCCAGAAGCTAGCATGTCATGCCAGGGACTAGCACACCATGCTGGGCTCTCCAGCAGCCCTTGGGCCACACTGCTTGCTGGAGCTCCTTCTTATAGTCGATCCTGCCTTCATGCATACTTAGCAACTTTCCTCCCCAAGGATTCCAGAGCCATTTTTTGAATCTGTGGGAGCAGTACTTGCTGTGTCCTTTTCCAGCTCTTGGCTCAGGCAGCATTGAGAGGTGCCAGGAGAAGGTGATGCTCTGCCATGGGCACCCGCTGGGCATCTGCTGGGCCTGTCTGAGGTGATGGTATTTGGTAAAATGGTGCTGAACCCAAACATCCCTTTCTGGGAATAAATCGAATCATCAATGCGGATTGTGTGGGAAAGCCCCTACCTGCTCCTGCAACTCCCACATTAAATGCAGGACCCCAGCTTGGTACTGCCACAAGTGTTGCAAATTCACTGCATTGGTGGTGGTGGCCAGATGACATGGCCATGTTGCAGAATCACAGAACACTAGAACTCGAACTCCAGTGCTCATCAGATCCAGCCTCTCTGCCAGGGCAGGTTCTCTTAGAGTAGTCCACACAGGAAGGCATCCAGGCAGGTTTTGAATGTCTGTAGAGGAGACTCCAAAACATCTCTGGAGAGCCTGGGCGAGTGTTCCGTCACCCTCACCCTCATCGTGAGGTATCTTCTTGTGTCGGGGGTGTGCTCCAGATTCTGGCAGCTAGGGACATCACAGTGTCTCAAATGGGGTGGTAATGTCTGACAGCACCCCCCCCTCTGCTTTGTGTCTTGGGTGCCTGGTTGGGGGGGTTCAGATCTGGCACCCCTCCACCCCACTGGGTCTGCTCATGGGTGCTCAGCTGGGAATGAAGTGGTGCTGGTAGCGAGTGCAGCTGCTCCCTGGGCAGGGTTGGGTTTCACGGGGGTGGAAGGCAGCTGGGGGTGGGTGTGAAATGCATTGCAGCCTTTCTCCTCCTCCTCCTGCTCTTCCTCCTCCTTGCCTGGCAGTCAACATCCTCCCAGAATGTGTTTTCTCTGGCCCTGCTGTGACCATATAAAATGGGTCACAGCACCCAAAACTTCTCCATGGAGATATCTATCCTCCCTTTATGGGTCCAAGGCCTGGCAGGGTACCTGGGACACCAGCTGACTGTGGGCACAGGGCTGCCTGTCTCTGGCCTCCCCATGGTGCATTCCTCACCCCACAGATCCATGACTTCCCCATGAGACAAGCAGTGGTAGGAGTCCCTGGGAACTGGGGATGTGGTGGCCACTCCAAGCTCATCATCAGTGGAAACATCTGGGATGGGTGTGCTTTGACCCAGTGGCAAAGCGAACTCAGGTGCTGTGCCCCATGCTGACCATGTCATGGGCCACCAACACTGGAGATGTCGCAGGATGGCTATGGCCCATCCTTGGCAGGTGACTGCAAGCCTGTTGTTTCCATCCAGCTTGTTTCATAACACAGAGGGCAATTAACGCTGCAAAAGCTTTCTATTTATGCGCTGCTGGGTGAAACGCCCCGTCCCAGCTGGGTAGGGCAGCCCTAATTGGGCCAGGGAGGGAGGCTGGGTTACAGTGTCTGTCCGTCCCCTGCCCTCAGGTCTTGAGCTTGGAGGCTTGAGCAGCTGAAACCCAGCTCTCCTGCCCAACTCCTGCTGGAGGAAGAGGAGGAGATGGAGAGGTTGTTCTCTACACCATGATTCTGATGTTATGATGAAGCATCTCAGGCTGTGCCCTGGGGTTTGCCTGATACCCTCCTTCCCTCATGCTGAAATATTTTTGGTGCAAATCTCACTCATGTTTCCTCCTTGTTCACCCACAGCCCTTTGGGTCTGAGCATTCTTCAGCCTCGTGCCACTGAGTGAGGACCAGCTGCATCCCAACTCAGCAGGAGCTCAGGACTTTGCTGAGACCTTTTGGTGGTGTGGCTTTGGGGGGGGCGTGTGTCTGGGGTGGTCCTGGCAGCACCTTCGACCCTGGTGGGATTCTGCCACGTGGCCTGCTGTAGTTGCCTTGCTCTGATTGCTTCCTGAGCTGCCCGCCAAGCCGGAAGAGACAGGAAGTGATAGAGGGGAGGAAATGAGTTGGGCTGCCTCATGGGGAACTGGTCTGAAGCATGGGGGGAGATCCACTACCACTCAGCTGTCCAGCCCACACCAGGGATCCCTTCAGTAACTGGTCATCCGCATCAGAGAGGTGCAGACCTAACTTGGAGGGAAGCCACCCTTCCCTTCCTGAGCTGGGGAATCCCTCACCACAGCCCAGGAGCTGTTTGGAAGAGCTGTTTGGATGTAAATGAAGTTCCTTCCACCACCCTCCCCACTCAGCTGCATCTCCCTTGTCTGCTGCCATCCAGCCAATCATGACAGTGTCTGTTGTTGTTTTGGGGCAGGGTGTGAGGCAGGATGTTCTCAAAGGCTCTCTGGGTGAGCTGCCAAGGATGTGGGGCTTCTGCAGAAAGCACTTGGTTGTTGCAAGAAAAGTGACACAGGGTTGTTCTTGGCCAAGCCAAGAGTGTCCAGGCTCTGTGCGTGGTGCTGGGCTTGGCAGTATCTTCACTGGTGTGTCATGGTCTTACTGGGATCCCCTGAAACAATAATGACCCCTGACTGGAACAAGGAGCACGCTAAGGAAGGCCTCTGCCCGCCAAGAAATTGCTCTTGGACCCTGATCACAGTTTTGCTGGGCCTTGATGTACCAGGGAGGCATAGGAAGGAGCTGGGGTGCCTGGGGACCTCGGCTTTGGAGCTTGCTCATTTGGAGTTCTGCAGAGCTTGATGCATGACAGAGCATCCTCTCTCTGTCCATAGGAGATCTGTCCCTGGGGACCTCACCACAGCACTTCCAAGCCTGCTCAGCACCAGGTGGCATATGGGCTCCTTTCACCCCGAGGTGTGGGTGTCACCGATCACGGCGGGGGTGTCTGTGGCCTCACACATGCCTTTGCCGAGACTGGTGCAGGTGGCAGTGCTTTGCCTGTGCCGGTACAAGGCTGAGCCCTGCACTGCGCTGCGCCTGCCCAGGCTTGTCGGTGAACTTTTATCCTTTTGCCGTGAGGTCCGGGCGCAGGGAGGGAGGGAGCAGGGCTGGATCGCCCCAGGCACCCCACATAGGAAGGTGGAATGGAGCTGGGATGCAGCCGGGGCCCCCCCATCACCTTTATAGAAGCTGCTGGTGCCCTCTCCCCACAGTGTCTCCAGCATCATGGGGGATCATCCCATGGGGGTCCTGGTTCTTCCCTGCTTTGGTTGGAGTAACCCTGGGTAAGGAGGAGGCCTTGGAGGCCACTGCCCCATGTGTTGTTCTCCCATGTGGTGCCAGCTGGGGACATTCTAAGCTGCAGCAGATGCTGGTGGCCATGCCCTGCTTTTGGAGTGGCACCATGGCAATGTCCATGGTGAGAAAGTGGCAACCCAGAGGTGGCATTGCTTATGGCTACAGGACCAGATGTAAGGGCAGGGGTGGCCGGTACCGCTGAGGAGCATATTAAGAGGCATTGGGTCCCTGTGTGGTGACACTGATCAAGGTGGGGCTGGGTGGCATGACAGGATGGGCCATGACGCTCATTGCTTTGGACAGACCCCAGTTCCTTGCTGTGTGCCCCAGTGCAGCTGGGACACAGGCTTGGGGTGGTGTGGGGACCACTGGGGCTGTGGCTTGTGTTGCAGAAGATGGGGCAACACTTTTGGGGCTGAGTGTGCTGGGGAAGAGGAACTGTACACCCCCAGCACAGGTTCAGGGTGTCTGCCCACATCACAGCCCCACAGCCCTGGGCTCTGTGCGGTTACGTCCCTTTGCTCTCTGCTGCATACCCCTGACCTGATCCCTATCACAGCAAGTTGTGCTGGTCCCAGCAGCACCCTACTCCTGACCTCGGCACCCGTGCAAGGTGCCCTCTGTGTCTCTCTGACCACGGCTGCTCCCTCCAAAATATTCCGTATCCCGCATCCACCAGAAGACACCCAGCACCCCTCCTTCTTTGCACCCCTCCTCTTTGTTTTTGCCAGGTTTAAGGAGCCTTGCTCTTGCTTCTCCAGGCTCTCCAAGCTCCAAGCAGCTTGTGCTGACCTGTGTCTCCAATGCCTGCGCTGGGTTTCTCTGCTTTCCCCCCATGTGGTACCAGGGCCAAATGCTGTGAGCCCCTGGGAACCTCGTCCCCTGGCAGTCTTGGCCTTGTGGGGATGTAAGGGCTGCCCTGGCAGCATCCTCCCTGCCCATTGTAGGCATCCATCTTACACCCCCTGGGTGACCTTGCAAGGTTGCAGCCCCACTCCAGTACCCTCGGGCTGGAGTGTGGCATCCCCCAAAGGCAGAGTGAGCAAGCTGGGTGCCAGGGCTCCCTCCTGGCATGGGTGCCAGCAAGCATTCCAGCTCACGGAGAGTTAGGCATCCCCATATGCAGTGACCATCCCCCCCATGCGTCAATGTTCCTGGTGCCCCTAGACCCCACCGAGATGTGTGAACCACGGGAGGGGGTTTCTCCTTGGGCCCTGGGAAGGAGCTGGGAGGCAGGAGCTGGTGACATGTTTTCCGGCAGGTCCGGTCCCCTCCCTGCCCGGAGCGGCCCTGGCCGCGGTGTCCCCGCAGGCTGGCCAGTCCCGCCGGTTTGCTAATTGCTCCCCTCGATGTTTCGCAAGGGCTGGGTGGAGCGCGGCGCTCGGCCTTGCGTCAGCGCAGTGCCTTGCACCCTCCCTCCAGGAAATCCAACGGCTTGGCCTGGCCGAAAGCAGATTCTCTGGAAAGGGAGAAGGAGGAGGAGCTGCTTCCTCGCACCTTGGCCTTGGCATCACCCTCTCAGTCTGAAAAGTCAGGGCTGGGATTCCTCTGCTGGGGGGCACACGGTGGGGTGGGAAGGGAGTGGGGGTGCTGTGGGCAGGATGTGGGGGCAGTGCCCAGTGTGAGGATGGTGACCCAGAGCACTGGTTGTGCTGCTTGTTCCACACTGGTGCCACCAGCCCTGTAGATGTACTCTCAGCCTTATAGCTTTATCTTTAACCCTATGGCTTTGCCTTTAGCCCTATAGCTTCCCCCTTGGCCCCAAAACACACCCCTCAGTTAGGGCAGGCAGGGGGCTTCTGTTGGGTCCAAGGATGCTGCAAAGTTCTAGACCACTGTGGGATCTCAAGGCTGGGATACCACAGTGCATCTAAAGTGGTCTTGGGCTGCCATGGGGCTGCTATATGGTCCCAGGCTACTGTGGGCTCCAGGGTCAGTCGGGTTGGGAGACTGTGGTGCAGCTGGGAGGTCTCTGGTTCCCCCACATCTAGGAGGTCCTGAGCTACTGTGCAATCTTGGGCTGCCTTGGGACTCAGCTGGGACTCGGCACCCAGACAAGGCAGCAGCATGCCCGCTGGCATGGAGTTTGGTTGTGCTCACAGGGCTGCAGGGGGGCAGTAAGGGGGGGTCCCACCGGGGCCATCCCAGTCCTCCACTCCCACTGTCCCTGCCCAGTGTCTCACCCTGGTGTCCCACTGCCCTCCCATCCCTGACACTCTGCTTAGTTTGGACATCAAGCAGGGCTGTTCCACAGAGCAGTCTTGCAGCAGGCACGACAGAGTGCCACAGGACTTGGGGTGTTGTGGGACTCTGTGTGACATGGGACTCAGTGTTCTATGGGACTTGGGGTGCTGTGGGACTCGAGATGTCACAGGATTCAGAGTGATGTGGAACTCGGCATGCCACGGGACTCAGAGTGCTGAGGGAATTGAGGTATTATGAGACTTCACGTGCCATGGCACTTAGGGTGTCACAGCACTTGGTGTGCTGCAAGACTTGGGGTGTCTTGAGTCTTGGGATGTTGTGGGATTCAACATGCCAGAGGACTCGGGGTTTCTCTGGAATTGGTGTGCCATGGGTCTTGGGGTGCTGTGATACTTGGTATACTGCAAGACTTACTGTTCCATGGAACTTGGGGTGCTGTAGGAATTGAGGTGTCATGGTTGTTGGAGTGTCACAGGACTTCGGGTGTTGTGGAACTTGGTCTGCTATGACACTTGCTGTGCTGTGTTCCATAGGACTTGGGGTGCTGCAGGACTTGTGATGTCATGGAAATTGGGGTGTTGTGGAACTTGACATGCCATGGGACTCAGGGCGTCGTGGGACTTGGAGTGCTGCAGGACTTGGGGTGCTCTCCAGCAGTGCTGCCGCCATTGCTCCCTTGGCTGGCTGGCTCGATCCTACAATCCAGTTCTCCTTATTTGGCCAGAGTGCTCGGCAAGAGGGGGGACGTTGAGCAGGGGGGGTGACGGCGGGCAAGGGCGGGCAGTGGGGACCCAGAGGGGGCTGACATCACATCGTGGAGAGGGAGTGAGAGATGGGGAGGCTGGGGGGGGGAGGTTTCTTTTTTTATAAAAGGAAAAATAAAAAAAGGCAAGAGGAAAAAAAAGGCAGCCTTGGAGCACGCTTGAGCCAGTGGCTGCTGCTGGAGTTCCTTTAAAAGGAGATGTCTGCGCTGGAGACCTTTGTACACTCCCAGCCCGTCCGGGAAGCGCAGCGGAGCAGGAGACACCTCTCTGCTCCCACCACCGGCAGCTGCCGCCAAACATGTTATTGCAAAACACTGTGCCGAGAGCTGGGCAAAGGCAGAATGAGGAGTACAGGGGAAGACGCCCTGGCATCATCCACCAGCCAGGGAGCACCCAGGGTCTTGTCTGAGCATCCTCAGGGCAAGGGACCTCTCCTGGTGACAGGAGTAGGGCTGCATGAGGGCTGTGGCCACCTGGTTCCCATTATTGGTGTCTGGCTCAACATCTCTCTTTAGATCCCAGCTCTGCCTTTACCAGGTGGTGGAACTGTTATTTGGGGGGCTGGGGATGTTTTCAGGACTGGCTGGGTGGCAGCAGGTACTAGTGTGAGATCAAGGTTCACAGGTTGTGGGGGGCTGCTGCCAATCTGTCCCAAGGTTTCGCCCGTTGGTACCATGTGCTCAAGCTCCTGGATCATGTATCCTCCTCGTTTGGATAACACAACATCTGGGCTCTGTTTCCACCCAAACTTTATTTGAGTGGACCCTAGGTGTCACCTGTGGCTTGGATTTGTGGATGTTCATGGGGATCGCGTCTGCCCCCGAGGAAAGCCTGTCTGTGTCTCTGATGCTCCACACTGGGATGCTGCTTCCAGCTCTATGCCACTGGGGTCAGGGCCAAATCTTGAGCCACATTGTCGCTGCAGTCTCATACCCCCATTAAGAGGTCTGTGGGTCTAACTGGTGTAACCTGTGCCCTGGCAGGTTGTCAGGTGTCCGTGGGGGCTCGGGGTTGGAGCCCAGAGCAGCCAGCACCATAGCGTCCAACAGCTGGAACGCCAGCGGCAGCCCCGGGGAGGGGCGGGAAGATGGCCAGGACGGCATGGACAAGAGTCTGGACAATGATGCCGAGGGTGTGTGGAGTCCGGACATTGAGCAGAGCTTCCAGGAGGCCCTGGCGATCTACCCGCCCTGCGGCCGGCGGAAAATCATCCTGTCGGATGAGGGCAAGATGTACGGTGAGTGAGCAGCGTGCGGGCAGGGCATCGCGCTGTGCAAGGCAAAACTTCCCAAACACACTGTGGGGCATTGCCCTCCAGCACCCCCCAGTCCTGAGAGCAGCATTACTGGTTGTGTGCTGGGACTGGACCAGGGAGGTGGCAGTGACCCACGTCCCCTCCCTCTGCGCTGGCTCTCCCTCCTGTCCCTCCCTCTCTCGGCCCTGCCGGATGGACTGGTTTGGTGAAGCCATCAGGCAGGGAGCAGGTGCGGGCAGGAGCGGGTGCGGGGCTGTGGGGCTGGTGCCAGCCCTCCTGCTGCTGTGCACCTCTGCATCACTCCCCAAACCTTCCCCAAACGGACCTGGTGGCTCAGCTCTCAGGGGCTGCTGGTAGCAGTGGGGCTTGTCGGCCTCACAAGTACAGTGAGTTTGGGGGAGGTCTCAGCCCAGTTTCTGGTAGAATGGCTTGCGTTGGGAGAGACCTTTAAAGATCATCCAGGTCCAGCCCCCTGCCATGAACAGGCAGGGTGATGCAGGCAGAGGGTGGTGCTGGCACAGGTTGTGTGGTGCCACCAAAAAGCAGTGGTGGTGTCCTCATCCCTGGCAGGTAAGGGCTGGTCCCTCCTCCTTTCCACTTCTGATAGTGTCTCCCACCAGGTCACCTCAGAGCTGGGGACAGATTAGCATGTCACCATCACCCTGTGGTGACGAGGGACCAAGAACAGTGTCTCCATCCCCAAATACACCCTCCTGGGATGCTCCTGCAATGGCTCACCCACCGCCGGCAGAGCAGGGCAAAGGCAACAAAGCTTTGTAGCAATCACTGTGCCACTGTCCCTGTCCCCATGCTGGCTCCCAGTGCCACCCCACTTACCAAGGCCCCTGGTCTGGGCCTGGTGGCCTGGGTTGGGGGAGCAGAGGGCTTCCCAAGTGGGTGCATTTTTTGGATTTCTCCCAGAATAGCTGAAGTGCCGGGAGCCCTGAGCTGCACAGCCGAGCCCCGACCGGTTTTTCCAGCCTTTCGGAGACATCTGGCAGCTGCTTAAAGAGGCAGCAGCCCCTACCAGCCGCCTTTCATCTCCCCCCACCCCCTCCCTAGCACCTCCCCACTGGGAGCCCCCGGGATTCCTGGCCAGTGATGGGGAGCTTGCTGGGACCCCCAGAACCACCAGTGGCACAGGCAATGCCAGCGTCTGACATACAGTTGTGTGGGTGCTGCTGCTTTCTACCACCACCCAGTTTTTTGAGGGGATGTCATGGGATGCCCATGGCCATGCCAACCTGTGCCCCACTGATGCCAGCGGTGAAGGGTGAAGCAGGTGGGAACTGGAGACTGGGAGGGGGTGTAGGATGGGCACTTACTGCCTCTTGGGTTATTTTTAACCCAGCCAGTCCAACTGGTTCACGTGGTGGTGTCAGGGAAGAGGAATTTGGGGAATGTGGTAATTTGGAGGAGGATGGACATGCCTTCTCCCAGGGAATGGCACGGGCCAGGGCCAGGATGAATCACAGGGACAGGGACAGGCACGGGGATGGTTACAGGGGTGGTGACTGGGATGAAGTGTAAGGTGTGAGGCAGGATGCGTGCAGAAGATGCTTGGCACTAGGCATTAGGTGCTGGCCTGGTACTGCCCCACCAGGCTACATGAAGGCACCCACATTTCTCCTTTTTCTTTTCCATTGTTTTTTCCATTATTTCTTTCCCATGGGCTGAGAGTATGGGTTGAGAGAGGATGGGGCTTGAGCATGAAGTGTGCGGAGTGGGATGCTATGCTGCTGGGTGAACCTAAACTGGGGCTTGGCTTTGGGGTCCCCTCTTCCTGCGCCCCCTGGCTGTGGACATCGTCATCCCTGGCCACCCTTGGGGACCTGGCACTCATTAGGTGCTCACTGAGATCAAGGAGTCAGGGCAGACTGGGTGTGGTGGGAGAGGTGGGGGTCGTGCTTAGTGCTTTGGGGCACCCCTGGGGTGCCCCCATTTCCAGGACTCATACTGGACCCAGTCACCAACCAGTTCTAGGGCTGACATCCCAAGGCACAGCCATCCTCGTGTGCCACCTGGTGCTGTCTGTCTGTCCCCATGAGTGTGCCCCCGGCCTCCAGGATAGCCCAGTTGCTCCAGGGCTGGGAGGGGACTGGTTGGGGTGGAAGTGGGGGGGGGACAGACTTTTTTTTTCAGGGATTTTTTTTTTCTCCAAGCTGAAGCCCTCTCCAAGGGCATTTCGACAAGTTCCAACCATAACCATCTGGTCCATTAAAATAAATCTGGCGTGCCAGGCCACCCCCAGGCATGGGGGTGCAATGGTGGCGAACTTTGGGGGTGGGAGGGAAGCCAGGGCCCCACAGCAGAAAGCTCCCAGCTGCTCTGATGTGGCCCAAAAGCAACTTCTGCTTCGAATTAGACCCAGGACGTTAGGAAATACTGGTGGAAAGGCCAGCAGGGATCACAGACGGGAAGTGGGATGCCCAAAGAGGGGCACCCCAGAAGGGCCTGCAAAGGGTTCTTGAGACTGGGTTCATTGACTTCCCCCAACGCAGGCTTTTCTCTGTGGTTGGGGACACTCCTGTGGTGGGGGTGGCTGAAGGCTGCCACCTCTCCCTCTGAGCTCCACTATGTTTGGGATGGGGGTTGCCAAACCCAGTGGGTTGGGGGTCGCAGGGTGGGTCTAGCTGCTGGGCAGGAGGAATTGGCCACCCCAGTTTCCCCTGGGGCCACTCTCATGTCCCCTTGGGCAGTACAGCTGTCATGGCAGCGCCATCTCCTGGCAGTGCCTCTCTCATCAAGGACCAGCATTATCAGGCCAGGTGGGGCCTGAGGTGCCTTTTGGGGCCGGTACTCCTGCCCCTCTCTTTGCCTGGGGCTGACCCCTGGCTCTGCCCACAGGTCGGAATGAACTGATCGCCCGCTACATCAAGCTGCGGACGGGGAAGACACGCACAAGGAAGCAGGTGAGGCCATGGCTCTCTTTCTTCTCTTGGGAGGGCTGGGGGTGGGGGGCATGGAAGGTGGGTGCCAGGTATGCCATGGGGGAAGCGAGTGTCTGGCTGCGTCGCCTGTCCTCTCTTTGTGCCCCTCTGGAGCCACCGAGGCTGCTGGCAGCTTTGTGAGCAAACTTCCTTGGGCTGCTCCAGTTCTAGACAGACCTGGGGTTGCCCTGAAATTTGAGATGTGAGGGCATTAACTCCCACCATGCTTGGCTGGGGTCACTGCTTGGGTGGCTAGAGCCCTTGAAACCCCCATTCCAGCAGCACGTGCATCTCCATGCTGCTCCATCTGTGGGAACCATTTCCACCTCTGCCTCTTGCCAGGCTTTATGCCAGGTGCCATGATGAAGGCACCACCAAATCCTCATCCCAGCCAGGTGACAGGCAGTGCAGGTCTGGGTTACTGCTACTGGGGGCCCAGAGTTACCACAGAGCCTTTGTCACAACCTCAGTGCCCTGCAATGTTGGGTGCTGGAGTAGGCAAGGATACTGGCAGGGCAGGAAGGCAAACAATGGTTGCAGAATCCCAGCATGGTGGGGTCAGAAGGGACCTCTGGAGATCATCCAGTCCACACCTCTGCTAAAGCAGGACAGCCACAGCAGCTTGCCCAGGATGACAATGGCCAGCAGGGGTTGGAATCTCTCCAGAGAAGGAGACTCCACGAGCTCTCTGGGCAGCCTGCTCCAGGGCTCCAGCACCCTCACACCAAAAAAGTCTCTCCTTCTGGGTTCTAGTTTGTGCCCATTGCCCTTTGTTCTGTCACTGGGCACCACTATCCTCATTCTCTTTCCCCCATCCCTTTAGCTATTGATGAGCAAAGGTCTGCTGCTGCCCAGTATATGGGCAGGGCCACATCTGTCCTAGGTGACAATCCTCACTGCACCCTTGTGCCGAAGTCCAAACTTGCCTGAGGGTGGACTGTTGCAGCCCTCGATGGGACATGTCCATTTGTCACACATCTGATGGCATTTACTTCCCCTCCATGGTGGCCCCTAGCCTGTCCCCTAATGAGTGTGATCCCCGTGCTGCCTGTCTTGGCAGGACTGGTGGCCCAGGGTGCTGGGGAGCAGGTGGATAGATGGATGTGGGACATGGGGGCACATGTTGGGACTGTTGTGCCAGGAGTATCCAGAAAGGAAGGACACTGGTCCCACTGAGGAGAACATCCCTTCAGAGTGCTGGATGGGGAGGAACAAGTCTGACCATGGTCCTTGTGTTCAGATCAGTATTGAGCAGCTCTTGGTTTCTGGCTTAAAGCCTTCACTGGACTGCTTGCCCCCACCTCCATGGTGGGAAGGATGTAATGTTGGGCAAAAGGACTCAGGAAGAGGAAATATGCACATGGAATTGTCCCCTCTGTGTCCTGGTCAGTCTGGTGTCCCCTTCTTGGACAGCCTGGTACAGGTGGGAGAAGGATCAGCCAAAATCAGCCTGAGTGGGTGCAGGGTTCCCCACCCAGGCTATGGGCAGGCACCTGAACCTTTCCTGCCTGTACATCAGACCCTTTGGATGCTGCTCTGCTAGGGTAATAGAGTCACAGAACTGTTAAGGTTAGAAAAGATCTCTGAGACCATTGAGTCCAACCTTTAACCTGTCACTGCCAGGTCACCACTGAACCACGTCTTTCCAGGGATGGAGACTCCACCGCTGCCCTGGGCAGCCTGGTCTAGGGTTTGACAACTGTTTTGGGGGAGAAATTATTCCTTGTGGCCAGCCTAAACATCCCCTGGTGCAACTTGAAGCCATTTCCTCTCATCCTGTCACTTGTTCCTTGAGACAAGAGGCCAACTCCCACCTGGCTCCAGCCTCCTTTCAAGGAGTTGCAGAGAGCAGTGAGGTCTCCATCAGCCGCCTCTTCCCTAGGCTGAACACCTCCAGGTCCCTCAGCTGCTCCTCCCCAGCCCTGTTCTCCAGACCCTTCCCCACCTTTGTGCCCTTATCTGGGCCTGCTCCAGCCCCTCAATGTCCTTCTTGGAATGAGTAGCCCAAAACTGAGCCCAGCACTGAATGTGTGGTCTCACCAGTGCTGAGTACAAGGAGACAATCCCTGCCCTGCTCCTGGTGGCCACACCAGTGCTGAACCAAGCCAGGATGCTGATTGCTTTCTCAGCCACCTAGGCACCTACTGGCTCATCTTCAGGACACATAGAAACCCTCTTCTCATTTTTCTCACCTGCAAAACCAGGAGCCCAACGAATGAGCCAGTCCCTCCCAGATCTCCCTTGGGACCAGCAATCCTGCTGCAGCCCAAATTGGGGTAATATGGGGCACCCCAGAGTAGCTGGGCCATGTCCTCAGTGTTGCATGCAAGTAGCATCTCACTGTGCTCAGGGGTTGGTGTGCTCTGTCCAGGAAGCCCCAACTGCAGCAACTTCACTTTGAGGAGCTACACTCTCGAGAAGTGCCACAAACAAGCACCAACCAATGCAGCCTCAAGGCTTCCCCACCAGTTTTCTTCCTTCTAGCTTGTGGTGGACCCTCAGCAGCATTTCCAGGAGCATCACCCCAACACCTCATATGCTCTCCTCCCTTTTCCACACTCCCTTCCCTGGGGAGACATCCCACCTGAAGTGGAGAAAACATCTTCACGCTGTCTGTGTTTTCCTTTCTGAACGGCGTGGCGGGCGCTAGGTGTCCAGCCACATACAGGTTCTAGCTCGGAAGAAGGTGCGGGAGTACCAGGTTGGCATCAAGGTACGTTGGTGCCCTTGCCCAGGTGTCTGCGGCGGTGTCTCTGTGAGCATGGGCAGCCCCTCCTCCTTCCTTCTTCTCTCCTCTGGTTGACGGCTCTGCTGTTCCCCCTCTCCTTCTGCTCTCTCTCTGCAGGTCTCTAGCCACTTGCAGGTTCTTGCCCGGCGGAAATCTCGTGAGATTCAGTCCAAGCTAAAGGTATGCGCCCCCTGCCCTGTCTGACCCCGCCCTGCCCACTCACCTCTCCACTAACACCTTGGGCTCTGTGGTGTGCTGCTTGCTTGCCTTTGTATTTCTCTCTTTTTGGGTGTTTTTTTTCCTTCCCCCTCCCTTGGCTCCTGAGACCGGATGGGTTTTTAATGGCATCCTTTTCAGTGGCGTCATTGCGTGATGCCCATATAGAAGTGCAAGGAGAGGAATCTAGTTCAAAGGCTTGGTGAAGACCCCAGAGCCCGTTTTTCACCCCCAGGACGGTGAATTTGGGTGCCAAATCCCCATCTTTAGCCCAGATAAGGACCTCACCATGGCAAAATGGGGGTTTAAACCCTCCTCTTGTGAGGCACAACTGTTCCCTCTTCCGAGCTTCTCTCAGGAGAGGAAGGATCTCCCCAGAGCATGCAGGGAGGGAAAGTGAGGTTCAGGCAAGGAGTGCAAAGCTTCCACCCCATCTGAGACGTGGCCCCACTTACGACAGGTGCTGAGGCAGAAGTAGGGTTGTCCTCAGGTTCCGTGCAGGCTGCCAGCCTCAGCTTGTGATGCTCCAAGGTCCAAATACAGCCCATGTGGCACCTGAGGCACATATGTGGCTGGCAGCAGGTCTGATGCATCTGTGCTGCCAGGGAAGGGGCACAGCAGTGTCAGGGATGGGACATGGCAGTGCCAGGGCAGCCTGTGGTTCCAGGGGCCAATGGAACTGAGCAAGGAAAAACTGGATCATCCTTTTCTCTGGTTGGCTTCTCTTTCCTTCCTTCCTCCTAACTGAAGCCCAACTAACCCTTCCGTAACCATTCCCATGAGCTCTGGGGGAGGGGAGGGTGATGATGGGTGGATATGTGGGGCAGGACTGGGGACATTGCCCAGGAACCAAGCCTTGTTCAAGCTGGACCCACATGGTGTGAGGTGGGGGCAGAGCAGTCCCCACTGCCCCCTGGGGACAATCAGCTCCTGACTGCCCAGGATACTCCTGGATTTATCCCTGCACCATTACACCAGGGGGCATCTCCTTGGGCAGGATCTGAGGAAACCAGGACCTGCTGCATTGCCAGGGCTGTGGAAGCCATGAAAAGCTTGTATCCGTTGCCATGGCCTCAAGGTCCCAAAAGCATCACCAGCTTCCCATGACCCCATCTGCCTGCCCTAGGTGCTGTGTCCAAGCTTCTGGCATTGAGGTTGGCAGCAGGGACCACCATCAGCTGACACTGGCACTGGTCCCAAAGCTTTAAGGAGCTCTGGCTCACATTGCCTGGGAGCCCACCAAGCCATGCCCTCCAAAGCCCTTCAGCAAGGTCCCTGCTGCCCCATGATCTGAGTGCCAGGAAGGCACCCACACCCCAGTGGGTTTGGTCTGTTGGGAGAAGCCAGGAGAGGGCACCCAAAACTCTTTTGGAAGGATTCTGTGGGCTGGGATGTCTTAAAACCAAACCCAGCTCCCAAGCACAAGACAGGCAGCTAAGAAGGGAGCACAGGCAGCAGGGGCAGCAACAGCAAAAACCTTTGCACGGAAAAAGAAAAGGCTAAAGAAGAGAATAGGTATAAAGTACAGTAAAATACTATAAAATCAGCTTTCCTTACCACAGGAAGCTTTCCTTGGCACAGGGCAAGGGGGAAGCAGAGGTGGAGGACACACTGGCAGAGGCAGAGGCCACGATCTGAAGGTCCAAAAAGCAGGGGAAAGCAGACACCCCAGAGTCTAGGGCTGGTGTCCTTTGGCTCTGTTCTCCATCCTTGGTCCCACTGCCTGAGGAATTCAACAGGGAAGAGCCAAGGCAGAGATCCTTCTGAGCTGTGGGTACAAAACATCCCTTCCCAGCCATACTGGGAGGCAGAGCCTAGCACAGGCAGCCCTTTGCCCTCACCCAGCACTTGTCCTGTTGAATGGAATCTGCCTCCCAGGATCCAGGGATTTATACAGAGATGTTTTTAAGCTGCAGCCCTGTGTCTGTTGGTGCTGCCAGGTGTGTGGCTGCATGCCCATGCTCCTGCCCTGCCCCAGGTGAAGACAAAGGAAACAGTTTCTCCCTGAGGATTGTTCAGAGGGAAAACAGAAAACATGTGGTGGGACCAGAACTTCCATGTCCCAGAGATGCAGCTGGAGGAGCAGCCTGGCTCTGGGAACAAGATTTGAGAGTCCACCTGCTTCTGCCTGGAGCTGCTGTGACCTCTGGTGCAAAATTGAAAAGGACAAAGCATTGGTGTCCTGTGTAAATGCCCACATGGCACAGGACGCTATGTGCCCAGTGTGCCTGGAGGGCAGTTGGTGCCCACAGCCAAGAGTAGGCAGGTACAGGGGCTCTTTGTTGGGCAGGAGCCAGCACACCCTGGGGGCTGCAGAGGGTGTTAAAGTCTGCAGCGGCCTCTAAAGGCACAAGCCTGGCTCACCACAGCAACCGCCTAATGCAGCAGGAGATTTTGGCCTCCCCTTCCTGGTGGCATAAGCCCAGACATTGGCACCCACCATGTGCATCCCCAAGTGACCAGCCAGGTCAAGGGGTTTGCTTCCCAGATCAGGCTGTGGCAAAGAGCTGAGGTGGGATAAACATTGGGGGGGTGTGTGCACATGCCTGTGGGTGCCCACTGTGCTCTAACCTTTGTGTTTCCTTTCTTTTGTGCACAGGCTATGAACCTGGTAAGTTGAACCTGCCTTTGTGATACCTTTTATTTCCCACTGCCTTTTGCCCCCCTCCCTGGGGCAGCAGGGACACCTTCCAGACCCATCAGCTTCTGCCCAGGAGACATTTGAAGGCCTTAAGCATTTTGGGTGCACTTTTGGGGGGATGGGTGAGAATCTCCCTGCCCTGGTCCCCAGGCCAGGCTGCACCCATCTCTGAGCTTTGCAGAACCTGCTGGGCATCAGCTTTGTGATGGATGGTCTCAGTCTGCCCCTGTAACCACCCCCCATCTTCTCCCTGTCCCTGCCAGGACCAGGTCTCGAAGGATAAGGCTCTTCAGAGCATGGCTTCCATGTCCTCCGCACAGATTGTATCAGCCAGCGTCCTGCAGAACAAGCTCAGCCCGCCCCCTCCTCTTCCTCAGGCCGTCTTCTCTGCTGCCCCCAGGGTAAGGAGCACCACCGGGGGCCCCAGAGGAAAACACTCTGGGTTGGGGTAGGGTCAGGGACTCCCCATGCCCGTGCTGCATAGGAGACAAAGGGATGATTACAATCACCACCCTCAGCCGTGGTCGCAATGCAGGACGGGGTTTGGAGGGTCCCTGCAGTTTGCAGCAGGAGAGGAGGGGAATCTGTTGTGGGGGCAGTCAGAAGCTGCTGACTCTTCCTTGTGCTGTACCCCTAGTTTTGGAGTGGGCCTATCCCAGGACAGCCTGGACCCTCTCAGGAGTAAGTATGAGACCCCCCCCACCACTACTGTGCTGGCCAGGACCCCACTTTGGTGAGGGGCTGGGGCAGCCTGGACTTTATTAAGCTAACGAGGCTCTTTGCTCTGCAGCATTAAACCGTTTGCACAACCAGCTTACCCCATCCAGCCACCCATGCCTTCGTCACTAGCCAGTAAGTGCCCTCCTAGCCCTGCAGCAGGGCACCCTGCACCCCTGCCAGGTCCCATTTTTTCCCTGTGCTGTGCCACCGTCTCACTCACAGTCCACTTCCCAGCCCTGCCAGGGGAAAAAATGGGTTTAAACCCAGTGAAAAGCCCCACAGTGGATCTTGCTGCTCCTGCTGTGTCATCCCCAATCCCTTTCCACCCAGGAGCAGGACTGGCACTGCCCATGCTTTGGCCAAACATCAAAACCCCAAACCAAATCTCATGTCTTAGCCAAAAGCACCTGAAAATCTCACTGCTGGGGGTGTACTGGAAGAACAGCAGGGGTGGTGCAGGGCTTGGGGGTGTACTGGAAGAACAGCAGGGGTAGTGCAGGCTCATCCTGGCTCACGGGTGGTCACTGTGTGTGTGTTCCCCAGGTTACGAGCCCCTGGCTCCCCTGCCGCCAGCTGCTTCAGCCGTGCCTGTCTGGCAGGACCGCACCATCGCCTCTACCAAGCTGCGGCTCCTTGAGTACTCAGCCTTCATGGAGGTGCCACGGGATGCTGAAACGGTAACAGCTTCCTCCCTGTGACCCCATCCAGATGGGCTGGTGTCCCTCCCTGCTGGATCATGCCCCTGTACTCAGCACTGGGGAGGCCACAACTTGAATCCTGCATTCAGTTTTGCACCCCTCACTCCAAGAAGGACATTGAGTGGAGTGGATCCAGAGTAGGGCAACAAAGCTGGTGAATGGTCTGGAGAACAGGGCTGGTGAGGAGCAGCTGAGGTGTTTAGTCTGGAGAAGAAGAGACTGAGGAGAGATCTCATTGCTCTCTATAACTCCCTCAAAGGAGGCTGGAGCCAGGTGGGGGTTGGGCTCTGCTGCCTGTATAGGTGATAGAAGGAGAGGAAATGGCCTGAAATTTTGACATTTTAGGGCAGGTTTAGGTTGGACATGAGGAACAATTTCTTTCCTGCAAGAGTGGTCAGGCATTGGAACAGGCCGCCCAGGGAGGTGGTGGAGTCCCCATCCCTGAAGGTGTTCGAGAAAGGTGTGGCCATGGCACTTGAGGACATGGTGTAATTGGCATGGTGGTGTCAGGTCTGTGGTTGCACTCGATCTTAGAGGGCTTTTCCAACCAAACTAGTTTTGAGGTTCTGTCTGACTTCTCTGGTTTTCTCTCACCACAACCATCCTTGTCCTTACAGTACAGCAAACACCTCTTTGTGCACATTGGCCAGACGAACCCCTCATACAGCGACCCACTGCTGGAGGCTGTGGACATCCGCCAGATCTATGACAAGTTCCCCGAGAAGAAAGGTGGCCTCAAGGAGCTCTATGAGCGTGGCCCCCAGAACTCCTTCTTCCTCGTCAAATTTTGGGTACAGTGCTGGGAGGATGAGGGTAGGGAGGGTTGGCCTTGAGCCATGGGCTTGCTGCAGTTTGGGCATCACTCCAGTGGAGAGGAAGCATCCTGGGCAGCTCTGTCACCTGAGCACAATGGCACCTAATGGGACCCTCTCCCCTCTCGCATCTCTCCAGGCAGATCTGAACAGCACGATCCAGGATGGGCCGGGGACGTTCTATGGTGTCAGCAGCCAGTACAGCAGTGCAGAGAACATGACCATCACAGTCTCCACCAAGGTGTGCTCCTTTGGGAAGCAGGTTGTGGAGAAAGTGGAGGTGAGTCCTATGCCCCACTGCATTGGGAAGGGCTGGGAACTGGGTGTCAGGATGGAGAAGTCCCCAGAGCTTGGTGTAGGAGACATGGGTGCATGCCTGCCTGTGGGTGGACAAGAGAGGTCCTAGTTGGCCACCACCTGCTCATGCCCGCGTTTCGCACAATGTTTGAGGTGTCTGCTGACTGTAGCTGTCCCCTGCAGACAGAGTATGCGCGGCTGGAGAATGGCCGCTTCGTCTACCGCATCCACCGCTCCCCCATGTGCGAGTACATGATCAACTTCATCCACAAGCTCAAGCACCTCCCAGAGAAGTACATGATGAACAGTGTCCTGGAGAATTTCACCATCCTGCAGGTACGTCCTTGCCTTTTCCGAGGATTCTGCTGCTCACAACACAAAAATGACATGAAACTATTAGAGCAGCTCCAGAGGAGGCCACAAAGATGATCAGAGGGCTGGAGAACCTCCCAATGATGGGGACAGGACAAGGGAGTTGGGACTGTTCAGCCTGGAGAAGAGACGCCTCCAGGGAGACCTCAGAGCAGCCTTCCAGTGCCTGAGAGGGGCTACAGGATTGCTGAGGAGGAACTTTTTACAAGGGAGCTGGAAGAGGGGAGGTTGAGACTGGAGATAAGGAAGAAATTCTTGACAGTGAGGGTGGGGAGACACTGGAACAGGTTGCCCAGGGAGGTTGTGGATGCCTGCTCCCTGGAAGTGTTCAGGACCAGGCTGGATAAGGCCTTGAGCAAACTGGGCTGGTAGGAGGTGTCCCTGCCCATGGCAGGGGGGTTGGAATTGGGTGATCTTTGAGGTCACTTCCATGATTCTATGATTCCCACCAGGAGTAGGGAGACCATGGCAGCACCAACCCTGCAACCTTGTTTGCTGCTTGCCCTGGCTGTGCCTGAGCCCCTGTGACACCTCCCTGCACCCTTCCCTTCAAAACTGGGTAGCACATTCTTTGTGATGTAATTAAAGTGGCTGTATCTGAGACCATTCAGCCCCCTACAAATCACAGCATCTCCCCAGGGGCTCAGTCCCCTCCTCACCCACTCTCCCCTATGCCACAGGTTGTGACAAACAGGGATACCCAGGAGACCTTGCTCTGCATCGCCTTCGTTTTCGAGGTGTCCACCAGCGAGCACGGCGCCCAGCACCACGTCTACAAATTGGTCAAGGACTAGGGGCCCCCAGGGATGGGGAATGAGTGGTGCGGGGGGGGGAGGGGCACACAGAAAAGCCACCTGTGCCTGTTGCCTTGCAAGAAGTCATTTGAAGAGAGGAAGAGAAGGAAGAAAAACAATAGCCAAAAAAGACTGACTTGTGATCGCAGATGTTTTCTACTTAGGAACCGTTTCTTTTTTTTAAATAAAATGAGAAAAAAAAAAAAAAAAAAAAGGAAGAATGGGAAAAGAAGCAGAGGGAGGAAGGAAACCCCACAGCCAGCACTGGATGGGGAGAGACTGGCTCTCAATGTCTCCGAGGAAGGCTGAGAGTCCACCCTGCCACCAGCAGACAGATGTTGGAGTGGAGGACAACCCAACCCGTCCTCTTGCCCCCTCCCTCATTCAGATGTGATCTTAATCATGAATGGAGAGAGCAAGCATGGATGGGCTAGAGAATGTGCCTGGTCTGGACCCAAGCCCATTGGCATGGCAGTGGCTGTGGTGTTGGCAGAGCCCAGGCAGTGGTGGAGATGTGGGAATGGATGTGATAAGGTGGGGAGCAGGTTGGGCAGCATGGCATAGGGGGATGCTGATGGCTGCTGGCACCTAGCACCTAGGATGCTCCTTCTCCCTGAGGACTGGCATCTGGGATGCATCTTCTTGGGTACTGGGACCTCAGATCCTCCTCTCCTGGGGGTCAGCACCTGGTCTGCTCCTCCCTAGGGATCAGCACCTGGGATGCTCCTTCTGCCCAGGTATTGTAACCTGGGATGCTCCTCTCTGGGTACTGGCACCTGGGACACTTCTCTACACCTGTCTGGGGCACCAGAAGCCAATGGTGCTGTAGGTGTGAGGACATCAGCGATGGTAACTGGTTTTTTTAATGGCTCTGTTTTGAATTTTTTAAAAGGAAAGTGCTTTTAATATTTTTTTAAAAGGCACCAAGCTTGTAATCAGGCTGATGCCCCTCTCCTGCTCCATTCCCACCTTCCATGTGCCAGTGACCTGAAGAGGCAATGCAATTGGGTTTGCTGGGTTGGAGATGGGGATGGGGCTTGTGTAGGGAAGGCTTGGGGATGTCTCCATCTCCCTGAGGTCACTGCAGAACAAAGCCTGGTGTTCATGTGGCAGTGGAATCCCCTGAGCTCTGTGCTTGCTTTCAGGGGGTGGTGCAGGGCAAATGTGCCCCTGCAGTCACTTGCCGAGGAGCACTGGTGGTACCCTGAGGGTGGCTTTGCCTCTTCACTTCACAAGTGCACATTTTCTGTCTTTGGAGTTTTTTTTCCCTGTCAGTTTCAGCTGCTCTCCATTCACCTACATCCTATGGGAATCAGCTGGGGACTCAGCTCCTGTGGGAGAAGCACATTGTGCAGAGGAGGGCCAGGCTGAATGTGCATAGTTTGGGACAGAGAGGGGAGAGAGGACAGGAGGGACACCAGGACATGGAGCTGCTTGGAGTTATTTTTGTAGTTGCAGCCCAAAATAAACCAAGAAAGAGTGCCAGGTCCAAGAGAAGGGCACAGCATGGGGAGAGCATCTGTGGGTTGCAGGACAGATGCAGAGGGACAGAGGTCGGGTTTGATGGCAGCGGCACAGAGCAGGGTAGCAGGAGGCTGGTAGGGGGATAGGTAGCTCAGGATGGGCGGGTCTCAGATGGGTTTCAATGCTGGTAGGGGAGCAAAGGCAGCACGAGTTGCAGAGCTGGGTGCTGTGGGAGAGCAGGAGTGGTTCAAGGGGTGCTGGAGCCTGAGACAGAGCAGGTGGAGGGGTTTAGGCTTGATTCTGCCAGGTGTGGAGGAGCAGGAACAGTCCCAGAGTGCAGGAAAGGGCCTTGGTGCCATCACGGTGCCACATGTCCCACGAGGCATGGGGACTTCGACCTGTTGCTGCTGGGAGAAGCCACTCATCCCTGTGGGACCCACTCCTGGGCTCAGTGTTGGGGCTAGACAGAGAGCAGGTGCAAAAGAGGGAAAAAGCCCAGGAAAGCTTTGGCATCCCATGGCAGGACTGGGCAGGGGCCGCCTATCTGAGTTCTCATATGTAGCATGTTTTGTTTGTTGTTTTGTGGCTCTTCCTTTCTTCCATTTCACTCACTGACCTAAAGCTCTGGGAATAAAAACTCCAAACTTCCTCACCATCAGACACAGCCTGCCCTGCTCTCGGCCCTGCTGGGGCACAAAGCTCTTAGCAAACTGGACCGGTTTGTGTCTCCATTCCTGCATCCCACCTGCACCAAGCCTGGGGAGCCCACCTGCACCCCATGCACATGCTGCCTGGTGCCCCATGACCCTGGCCGGGGTTTAGCCACAATCCCAGAGACATTTTCTCAAACACCACCCCCCCACACACACACACCCTTCCCCCATTCCTCCCTCAGCCCCTCCGGTCTCCTCCGGTGTATTTATGAATTTCACATGAAGTACTGTTTTATTTTTTTAAAGACTTTGTAAAGCTTTCCAGGGTTACAATCACCATTTTTAGAGCTGTGTCAGTCCACAATGGTAAAAATCCAATTTTTTAATGTATTATATTTTTGTGTGTGTATTTTTTTTTAATCCAGCTGTGACGGGTTGTATCATATATTTGTTGTGTTTACTGTATCTGTCCAAATTTGAAGAGAGGAGACTGTGGAGTTCCAAGGAAATGACAGTCTTTTTAAAAAAATCAACAACAAAAACCAACAAACAAACATTAAAATTATTTGTTCATGGGTTGGCATAAGCAGTTCTGAAGTTCCTGTTCTTTATTTCATATGGATTTCATTGACATCCAAGACTCTGAGAGATGCAAAATCCCTTTGCCTGGGTGACGCTCCACCACCTTCCCGGGCAGCCCATTCCTCCTAACATCCAGTCTGAACCTCCCCTGGCACAGCTTGAGGCTGTGTCCCCTTGTTCTGCTCCTGGGAGCAGAGCCCAACCCCACCTGGCCACAACCTCCCTTCAGTTGTAGACAGCAATGAGCTCTGCCCTGAGCCTCCTCTTCTGCAGGCTGCACACCCCCAGCTCCCTCAGCCTCTCCTCTCAGGGCTGTGCTCCAGGGCCCTCCCCAGCCTTGCTGCCCTTCTCTGGGCACCTTCCAACACCTCAACATCTCTCTTGAATTGAGTGGCCCAGAACTGGACACAGCACTCAAGGTATAGCCTAAGCAGTGCTGAGTACGAGGGCAGAAGAACCTCCCTGCTCCTCCTGGCCACACTTCTTGATCCAGGCCAGGATGCCATTGGCCTTCTTGGCCACCTAGGCACACTGCTGGCCCATGTTCAGCTACCAACCACCACCCCCAGGTCCCCCTCTGCCTGTAGCAATGCCTGGGGATGTTGTGGCCAAAGCGCAGAACCTTGCACTTGAACTTGTTCAAACTCCTGGCACTGGACTGTGCCCATCTGTGCAGCCTCTCCAGGTCCCTCTGTAGAGTCCTCCTGCCCTCTAACAGATGCAGACTTGGGCCCATTTTGGTGTTGTCTGCAAACTTACTGATGCTGGACTCAATCCTCTCTTACAGATCATCAGGGAAGATACTAAACAGGACTGTGCCCAGCACTGCTCCCTGGGGCACACCACTAGTGACAGCTGCCAACTGGATGTGGCACCATTCACCACCACTCTCTGTGCCCAACCAGGGAGCTGGTGGAGTCACCATCCTTGGAGGTGGTCCACAAACGTGAGGACATGGCACTTGGGGACACAGTTTAGTGGACACGGTTGTCTGAGGTTGATGGTTGGAGTCGTTGATCTTAAGAGGTCTGGAGCCTCCAGCACAGCAGAGGTGGACATTTTGCAGCGGGGCCGGAGGAGGCCACAGCAATGACGGAGGGTCAGGAATCCTCTGCTGCGAGGCCAGACCGGGAGAGTTGGGGGTGTTCAGCCTGGACAAGGCTCCTGCTGTGACGGTACATGGGCTGATGGTTTGAACTGAAAGGAGGTTCAGACCGGAGAGCAGAAATGCTTTACACTAAGAGTGATGAGACCTGGTCCAGGCTGCCCAGAGGTGGGAGCCGCTCCGTGCCTGACACCTTTGCAGATAAGGTCGTTTGGGGCTCTAAGCAGATCCAGTTGCAGATGTCCCTGCTGGCTGCAGGGGCTTGGACTGGTTGAGCTTTACAATCCGTGATTCTGAGCAGCACCCACAGACCTGCCCCCGCTACCGCAGCCCTCCCGCCCCTCTCCGGTTCCACCCCCAGGGCCAGCACCGCTCCCCCAACCCGTTCCTTTTTCCCTCCCACTTCCCCTTCCCGTTCCTGTCCCCGCTCCGTCTCAGCGCTGCCTCTCGGGATTCGTAGTTCCGCTGCCCGGAGCCGTTCCCGGCTGACCCAGGTTTGCTTCGCGCTCCCCTCCCGGTCCCGGTCCTCCTCCCCCGCGTCCCGGTCCCGCTCCCGGTCCCGCTCCCGGTCCCGGTCCTGCCTGTTACTCTGCTCTGCTCTGCTTCCACTTGTCGTGTCCCGCTCCCGGTTCCGCCTGTTGCTCCTCGCTGCCGTCCGGGTTCCGCTGTCCGCCCGGTCCTGCGGCGAGTAAGAGGTGGAGGTGGAAGGGGCTCAGCTCCGGGAGGGGACTCCCAATATCGGCACGGGACAGGGACGAGACAAACTACTCGGTAATCCGGTAGGATGGCCAGAGCCTGGCTGCCCGTACCCCACTGCCTGTACTCCACCGATTGTGCTCAGTTTCCTGTACCCAGCTGCCTGTAGCCCAATGATTGTGCCCAGCTGCCTGTAGCCCAATGATTGTGCCCAGCTGCCCTTCCCAGCTGACTCTGCCCAGCTGCCCGCACCCACCTGGTAGCACTCCACTACCTATAGCTGCTGCCTGCCCCCCGCTGCTGGTCCCCAGCGTCCCAGGGTCCTGCGTTTGTTTTGGCTCTAAAATGGGCACAGATTGTACCCACTTCCCCTGGAGGAAGGTGTGGGGCTGGGGGTGAGCTTTGTGGGTGAGGGAGGAGGAGACAGCATGGGCCACACTGGAGCACCCCAAGTGCTCCTCCTGGCCTTTGCTTTGACCTGGCCCAATGGCTGCAGCAGCCTGACACCCCAGCTCTGCCCTGTACCTTCTGTCACTTCTCTGGGACTGTCACCCCTTACCCACTCCCCACAGGACACTCCTGTCTGCCATTGTACCCTAGCTGGTGATGGAGGGAGACTCTTCCCTGCACCTCCGTGTCTTTGACCTCAACTGCTGGTGAGTCCAGAGTTTGCTGGGGCCATGCTGGGTTGTGGGACCAGGACATCTGCACTGGGAGAGAGGTCCTACATTAGGATCACCTTTGTGTCCCCTTTGTTTCAAGGTCACTGTGCTCTGGCAGCCTCAGAGTGTCATGAGACATTTGGCCGAAGTGTGCCACATGCCCTCTGTGCTCCCTGAGAAAAGGGCCACCCATTCACACCCCAGCCACTGGTGAGCTGCCTCCATTCTGCAGGGAGGAAAAGCTCTTGCCACACAGTGGTCCCCATGGCCCCACGCAGCCCTCTCCCACTTCCCTGCCCTCCTACCCATGCTAGTACTGGAGACTTCTCTCCCCGATTTTGTGTCCTGATGTGCCCCACTGTGTCCCAATAGCCCTCATCACCCTGTGCCCTCTCCACAGGGGTATCCGCTACCTGAGCAAGCGGCGGCAGGAGCGTGTGGAGCTCATCGGGGATGTGCTGCGCCGGGAGGGCTTTGATCTGGTGCTTCTCCAGGAGGTGAGGGCAGCCCTTGAGCTGGGTGTCTATTCTCAGCCTGTGAGACCTGGCCAGACTGGGGAACTGGGGGAGAGGAACCTCATGACAAGTGTAGGGTCCTGCCCCTGGGGAGGAAGAACCCCCTGCAGCAGCACAGGCGAAGGGAGGACCTGCTGGGAAGCAGCTCTGGGGAGACGGACCTGAGAGTTCGGGGACAAATTCACCGTAAACCAGCAATGTGCCATTGTGGCCAAGAAAGCCAAAGGTGTCCTGCGGGGCATGAAGAAAAGTGTGGACAGCAGGTTAAGGGAGGCTCTCCTCCTGCTCTGCTTTGCCCTAGTCAGGCCACATCTGGAGTCCTGGGTTCAGTTCTCAGCTTCCCAATTCAAGAGAGACAGGGGACTACTGGAGAGAGTCCAGTGGCGGCTCTGAAGATGTTGAGGGGCCTGGAGCAGCTCTGAGTTGTTCTGTGAGAGCCCTGGGGCTGCAGAGCCTGGAGAAAAGCAGCCCCAGAGGGGATCTGCTCAATGCTCAGCAAGAGCTAAAGGGTGGGAGGCAAGAGGATGGGACCAGACTCTTCTCAGTGGTGCCCAGTGACAGGACACGGGGCAGTGGGCACAAACTGGAATCCAGGAGGTGCCATCTGAACAAGAAGAGAAACTTCTCTGATGTGAGGGTGCTGGAGGCCTGGAGCAGGCTGCCCAGAGTGGTTGTGGAGTCTCCTCTGGAGACCTTCCAAACCCCATTGTGATCCTGGGCAAGCTTCCAAACCCACCTGGGCATTGTGATGCTTTGGGTGCCCCTGCTTTAGCAACCTCTTCCAACCCCCAGCATCATGGAATTCTGCCATTTTGAGATGAACATGCCTCAGGCCCCTCCCACTGTTCTCCAGGTGTGGAGCGAGCAGGACTACAACAACCTGAAGGGGAAGCTGGGAGGCTGCTACCCCTTCTGCCATTACTTTCGCAGGTGAGTGGGGCTGGGGCAGCTCCTCCTGGGGCTGTCCATGGGGTGGTGGCAGGTCTGTGCCATGTTCTCAGTGTTTGCCAAGTAGCAAGACTGGTGTGGGTGCTGTAGGTCACTTCTGTCCCCATGGGAGACCCCACACCTTGAAAGCAGGATGCTTATGGTAGCACAGGGGTGCCCAGCCACTGGGGGAGCCCCAAAGGCTTGATGCTGGGGGTAGGCAGGGGTGGGGGGCACCATGCTTCCTCACTGTTCTTTTCCCCTCCCACAGTGGGGTGATTGGCAGCGGCCTTTGCATCTTCTCCAGGTTCCCCATCCTGGACACTCTCCTCTACCAGTACTCCCTGAATGGGTACCCCTACATGGTGAGTGGGCTGGGGGCACCTGGCATCATGGTGCTTGCTCCCATGCAGCCTTGCCAGCCCCAACCTGCTCCCTTCCCCTCCGGCAGCTCCAGCATGGGGACTGGTTCTGTGGCAAGTCTGTCGGCCTCGTCGTCATTAAGATCTCTGGGATCCTCTTCAACGTCTACATCACCCACGTGAGTGCCCTGCAGGAGGACCTGGCATGGGGATGATGAGGAGGATGGGGACAAGTGGCTGTATCTCTCCTTCACTGTCCCCTTGCATTGCCCACTGCTTTGTACCATCTCTCCTGAGACTACACTGATTGAATGAAATATGCTCTGGGGGAGGGTAGGGGACAGGGCTCCACAACTTGGCTGTGCAGTGGAGTGAGCATCCCATTCAGTCCCCAGGGGTGAGATGGAGAGTCAGCCAGACCCCAAAGGGACCATGTTGAGTGTGTTTGCAGGGAGCCTAGGAGAAGGGCAGGTACTGGCATGGTGGGGGAGATCACAGTTCCTTTGTCCCCACTTTCTCACCAGCTGCATGCTGAGTACTGCCGGGAGAAGGATGCCTACCTGCCCCACCGCCTGGTGCAGGCCTGGGAGCTGGCCCAGTTCATCCGGTGAGCAGCCCCAGGGGATTCCACAGGGTCCCTGCATTGTCCACAGTCATCTCGACCCACCCTGCACTACAGACAGCTCCTGGCTGCACCAGTCCCACCCAGGAGTAAGGCTGGGGAGCACTGATGGAAGTCCCAGTCACCCCAGTCTGATGTGAGGCAGGGTGGGGAGGGATTTAGCCATCCCTGTGCCCACAGACACACCTCAAAGGCGGCAGATGTGGTGCTTCTGGGAGGGGACCTGAACATGCACCCTGAAGATGTGGGCATCCGGCTGCTGCGTGGCTGGACGGGGCTGCAGGATGCCTTCGTCGAGGCCACACACTTTGAGGTGAGCATCAGGAGGTGGGAGGGGCGGGGGGAGATCCCAGGGCACCACAAGAACCACCCACCGACCCAGGGATTTGGTCTTAGGGCTGTGAGGATGGCTGCACCCTCATCCCCAAGAACTGCTTCACTGACAAGGCAGAGCTGCTGCCCTTCCCACTGGGCATCCGCATCGACTACATCCTCTACAAGGTACCAGGGTGACCCTCAGCACACTGGTATGTGGGGTAGGGTGAGCACCAGCATGACCCCCTGCTGACCCCTTGCTCAGGCCATCTCCAGCTTCACAGTAAAGTGCAAAGAGCTGAAGACCACCATGGGGACAGCCCCAGGTACAGACATCCCCTTCTCAGACCACGAAGCTGTGATGGCAACACTGCACATCAAGAAGCAGGGACAGGCTGCAGGTGACACCCTTGCCACAGCTGGTAAGGTTGGGGGTGCTGCTGGGGTGGGCTGATGGATGGACTCATGTAGAGTTTTTGGGGGGGTGTTTGCTCTTATTTGGGGGATCTCTTGGGCAGGCTGCTTGTGGAGGGGTGCATAGATAGGGCAGAGTGGTAGGGATGGGGTTAATAAAGGGCACCCAGGAGGTGAAAAGTGGGTGCAAGGGAGGTGCTCCCCTGCTGAGTCCCACCCTGTTCCCTGCAGAGCCAGTGATGGCAGATGTGGTGACAGAAGCACAGACGGAGGTGGGCGTGGGGCTGCAAGCAGCACAGCGCCAGCGTTACTCCACGGGCAGGATGGCTGTGCTGGCCCTGCTGCTGCTGCTGGTGCAGGCAACAGCTGCACTGGGCACGCTGGTGGGGCTGAGCACTGAACAGCCCTTCCCCAAGCTCTCCTTCTCCCTGCTGACCTTCGCCGCCATTGGCATCCTCCTCCTTGCCACCAGCCTGCACCTCTTCCACATCACAGAGGTGAAGATGCTGCAGGGCACTGAGGAGCAGATGCGGATGGCACTGCGGGCACTGCAAGAGCGTCCCCAAGACAGCTGAGCTGGGGCCGTGGGTGTCCCACGTTGCCTCATGCCTCACATTCCACTCCAGCCCCATCCTGGTCGTTTTTAGTCCCTTTTTCTAGGTGACTTCTGGGTTTAGGCAAGCAGCACTGTGGCTGGCTCAGTAGTGCAGTCAGCAGCTGCCTCTCTGGGTGGAATTAAAATTTTTTGGGGGGGAAAAATTTGGCACTTTGCTCCCCATGCAAACCACCACAGATGCAGGTTTTAATTGCTAAGGTTCTTAATATGCTTTCTACCTGGATGCACCCATCAGCATGGCCAGGAGGCTCAAGAGGCTCAGCCTCCCCTTGCCCATGGTGTCTGTGGGAGCTCCTGGTGAAAGCTAATGACTGCTTCAGTAACCAGGTTCAATTTGGGTAGAAAATAAAGGTGGGATTTGAGCCCTTGGTGTGGGTCAGGTAGGTTTTATTCCAAGAGGGGAGGGGTTTGCAGCAGGCTGGTACAAAAAAAAAGGCACATGGTAGGGTTTGGGGAGGCAACGAAGGGAGCAGGAGGATGAGGGTTGACCATGGTGGGGTATGGCTGATGGAGGACCCTGTGCCACCGGCCCTTGAGATGGACATGGCTGAGGATGCCATAATCACCATTTGGCCACAGAGGCCACCCAGCAACCAGGGACTCCCAGAAAACCTGAGGGTTCAATATGGTGTTGTCGAGCAAACAGAAACTCCTAAGAGGCAAGAACACAGCCCCCCAGCATCCCTTGTCCTTGGTGTCACACAGTGCCAGCCCTGGGCACAATATTCCTGGGGAGCTGCTGGACAAAAGTCCTCTTTCCTGGTCCTGGGACTTCATAGAATTTTCTGACCCTGGTTTCCAACAGTGGCTATGGACATGCTGGTTGTGGCAGCCAAAAGCAGCAGCGCAGTTATGGCACCAGTCCAGTCTGTCTGTCAGTGGCCACACTTACAGATGCACCTGGCTGGGATAGATGTTCACAGCTGAGCTGGGGTCCTGAGTTAAGATGCTGGGTAGGATGTCTTGGGGTTGCTTTCAGGGCCACTCCCAGTCCTGCCTCTCCATAGTTGGCATCTCCACTGTGACCTGTCAGGTAGTGATGGAGCCACTGCTCCTGCTGGAGTCTGTCCCAAGGCATCCAGCCATGCAGCTCAAGCACTGTGGCTCTGCTGGACAAAGCCCTCAAAGTGGTGTTGGCTGGGGGACCTCCAGCACAGGGGGAGACCTTGGGGGACTTCCTTCTGCAGCAAACCCTGGGCAGAGCCACCACAGCTGCATGTTTTGTAGCCCCCTGCAAATCTTTTCAAGCAAGCACAAGGCAAAGGCAATCCAGCCAGTCCTGGGAGACAGCCTCTCTGCACCCCAAAGCTGGTGTGGCTGCAAGGTGTCCACCATCAGGTTCAGAAACTCCCTGACAGGCTTTGGCAAGTGGAGCCCTGGATTCACCACAGCAGCTACCTGCAGATGGCTCAGACATCCCCATAGTCAGAGGCAGCTCAGGGTGATGCCAAGGCAGGGGACATCCTTTGTCCTGCTGTGGTTCTGGGACCATGTGGCTCAGGCCTGCAGCTCGCTGAGCCGCTTCTCCTCCTGCCTGAGGATGAGAGCGTCGCGCTTCCTCACCACCTCCAGCAGCTGTGCCAGGGTCTCCTGTGCAGCCATGTGATCCTCGGGTGTCTTCAGGGATTCTGCGGGAGCAAGAGGCTGGAGCAGGGCTGGATGGCCCATGAGCCCTGATCCTGCTCCCCCTCTGCTGTGCACACACTCACCCTCCTCACTCATGCCAGCACTCACCCTTCTTACTCTCATAGTAGCGGAGCTTCTGGTCAAGCTGCCACTGCTCCTCCTCCAGCTTCAGCTCCTGCACCCTGCAGGGAGGGAAAGTGGGTGCTGGATGCTGCATTTGGGGTGAGCTGAGACCCTACACTGACCATGGAGCATTCCCCCCAATTCCTTACATAATCATAAGGTCTGACTCCTCAGACAGCAGGTTGTTCTTCTTCTGGACCAGGTACAGCAGTTGGTTCATCCACTGAGTCTTCTGCTCTTCTGGGGTGCCTGGGGGGCAGGGGGAGCATGAGTGGAGCGCAGACCACCCGGTCATGGGGGTAATAGTGCCCTGTCCACCCTGGCCTTACCTCCCTCATCCCGGAGTAACTTCTCCAGCTTGATGCCCTGTTGCTCCAGCTCCCGAAATGTCACCTCGATCTCTTCCAGCCGCCTTTGGATGGCCTGTGAGGGAAGGGCAATGCTTGTCCACGGGCTGGCACCTGCTGGGATGCGGCCACCAGCAGCTGATGGAGGGCAAAGGGGACATCCTTGGGCTGGAGACCCAGCTCTCCCCTGTGGAGCTACCTGGGCTTCACGGAAGCGCCTGGTCTGGGCGTCCCGGGCCCGGCGGGTGAATGTGCGCTCCAGCGTCGTTGCTTTCCCCTCTTGCCCCAGGTCCAGGAGCTGTGAGGGGCCAGGGGCACAGATGTGAGGTCAGTCCTTGTCCCTGACACCTGCCCTGGCAGGCACAGCAGAGCCCATGCCTCTGTGAGAAGGAGGTGCTGGCAGGAGCCCCAGTCACTGCCCAAGATGAGGCCACCACCACCCAGGGAAAGCACTCACCGACTGTGTCATGGAGCCAAGGACTGTGTCCTCCTCTTCCTCACTGTCACTGTCCTCCAAAGCTGCCCCAAAGAAGAGCCATTTTGAGTCAGTGCCTCACAAGCAAAACATGAGGCTCAGCAGGATAGCAGAGGTACACAGAGCCCTGTTCAGTCAGACTCCAGCTTGTAGCCACCTACCTCCTTCCATGGCTATGTCCTCCTCCTCCTCCTCCCAGGTGTCTTGTTCCCCCCACAGGGCAGGGACGGCCTCGGGTGGTGCTTGGAGCCGCAGACGAGCTGGCTTCAGTGGTGGCTCAGGCTCTGCTTCACTAGCAAGGTTCAGTGTGGACAGCTTGAACTTCTCCAGTGGCGTGAGGACTATCTTCCTCCTGCCCCGACTCTCAGTCTCCTCTGTCAAACCTTGGGGCTCTGTTCTGGGACCCTCCTCCCTTGCATCTCTGCTGGGCTGTGCCAGCAGCTCCTGCTCCTCCATGTCATCAGCATCCTTTGTCTCCTCCATGTTACCAGCATCTTCTTGCTCCTCCATATCACCTGCATCTTCCTGCTCCTCCATGTCATCAGCATCCTTTGTCTCCTCCATGTTACCACCATCTTCTTGCTCCTCCATATCACCTGCATCCTCCTGCTTCTCCAAGTCAGCAGTAACTTCTTGCTCCTCCATGTCACCTGCATCCTCCTGCTTCTTCATGTCAACAGTAACTTCTTGCTCCTTCATGTCACCTGCATCCTCTGCATTTTCTGCTGTCCCAGGCTCTCTTCCTGGCTGTGGGGCTGCTGTCAGGGGCTGCAGAGGAGTGGATGCCCCCTCCTTGGGGAACATACATGGGCTCCCAGCATCCAAGGGCAGGCCAGTGGCAGTGGCATCCTAGGGCAGAGCCATGAGCAGAGGGTGATGATGCACAGAGCCACGCCTGAGCATCACCCTCCATAAGGAAATTTTTTACAGTGAGGTTGGTGAGGGCCTGGCCCAGTTTGCCCAGAATGGTGAGAGCTGCCCTATCCCTGGAACCATTGCAGGTCAGGTTGTCTGGGGCTCTGAGCAGCCTGCTCTAGCTGCAGATGTCCCTGCTGACTGTGCAGGGGCAGACTGGATGAGCTTGAAAGGCCCCTTCCCAGCCAAACCATTCCATGATGGTGCCTTTCCTGCACCACCTATGGGGATTTACAGCTACTTACCCTATCAGGCAGCGCCGGGAGCTCATCGTGAAGCAAGTCCATGCTGGGTGGAGTGGGGTAGTGAAGCGAGCAGTAAAACCGACCTGAATGTGGAAGGGGTGTCCAAAGCCATGCAACAACTGCAAGGCAGAGAAGCCCTGCCCCTGAGCAGCCCCTTCACCCAGCGCCCACTCACCGGCCTGCTCGTCGAAGCCGTAGTCGCCCAGGCGCAGGGTGGCCCCGCAGCGCTGGCACTGGAAGCAGCCGCGGTGGAAGAAGCGTCCCTCGGCACTGGCTCGCTCCAGGATGTAGACGCGGCGACCGCAGAAGTAGCAGGCGTCACTGCTGTCCCCACGGGCCGTGGGCTGCGGTGGGGACAGGGCAGGTTGAGGTGACACCAGGGTGCTGGCACCCACCCTGGCCCGGAGCTCTGCTGGCAGCCCAAGAGGTGCTTTGCAGAGGTGGGTCTGGGTGCTCGGGTTTGTTGGCACCAGTGAGGGAGCGGCAAGTCCTGGCTCCGGAAAACCAGTTGGGTCAGGAAGCAGGCAGGGAGGAGCCGGCAGCCTGTGGGTGTTGTCTTGCGCAGCCCCGCTCCCAGCCCTTGGCTCAGTCCCACCGGTCCCCAGAGCCCCCACAGCACCCAACCTGCCCAGAGCTGCGGTGCCCACTCCAGGGCAACACAAAGACTGACCTGCCCTGGGTGCATTGTGGTGGGCTGCGGCAGCTGGTGGGCAGCATCGGGAGTGTCTCCATCCAGCCCCATGTCCACCTAACAAGCAACCCAAGAGGAGGGTCAGTCCCCTGCTCTCCCCCTGGTTCAGCCGCACCCCAGCAAAGCATCCCTCAAAGTACCCAGGGCAGGACCCACCTTGGTACCCCTGCAGATCCTCTTGGTCTCAGCATCCTTCTGGGCATTGTCCTGTGAATGCAAAGAGGGTGGCTAGGATGGAGAGGGGGGGTCATGGTTTTGGGGTGTCATAAGAGTCTAGGTGGGGGTGCCTCACCTGGGCACGTTTGTGTGTCAGGTTCCGGCTTTTCTGCAGCTTACTGAGGAAGAGGATGGCTCCTCGTGTGCCACGGGGAGACAGTGGCTTCTTGCTGACCTCTGCACAGAGGGGACACAACCATGTTGGTGGGACCTGCCCTAACTAGCAGGGGACACCCAGCCAGCCCCAGTTGGGCACAGGATGGGATAAACACCCTCCAAAATCTCACACCTGGAGAGGTCTTGAAAGTTTCATAAAACTGGCTGAGGTAGGTGATGAGCCCCAGGCGGTCAGGCTCTGCCATGGCAGCCATCTCGGCACTAGAGAGGACAGGCTGGATGCCCAGCTCCTGCTCTGCCTTGTCCAGCATCATCTGGTGGATCTGGATGGGATCCCGGGGGTCTATAGAATCAAAGTCGCTGCGAGAGGACATGGGTGCTGTCAGGGTGGGCTCTGTGGGTTAGGGGTCCCAGGGTGGAGGGTGTCTCAGGCACTCACACCAGGTCGGGGTGGAAGCGGTGGATAAGGGCACAGAGGGCCAAGCCGCTGGTCCAGGAGGTAGTGAAGTCAGTGACAGCCACTCCACGGTACCCAGCCGTGCTGGCCTGGCACCAGCTCAGCAGCTCTTCATAGGCATCTCCAGAGATTGCTGGGGAGGCAACATGTGTCCCCATCTCAAAGAAGCAGGGGACACCCCCTCACCCCACTGCCCCCCCACCCACGATCAGTGCTATAGTGGGAAAGGGGTCCTAGGGAGTGATGCAAGACCCCACCACACAACCCTGCTCACACAGGCTCAGTAAACGTTGCTAAAGCATTGGTCACAATGCTCAGCACCACTGCAGGCCAGGAGGAGGACAAAACCCACCCCCCCCGCTGCAAAAGGCAGCTGGAGAGAGGGGGCTGTGTCCCCACAGGGTCATGGGCAGAGGGAATGGAAACCACTGGTGCCACTGGGATGGCAACACAACTGCTGCTGGAAGAAGTGTGGCAGCCAGCTGGACACCAGCCAGGGCTCAGGAAGAAGGACAGGGAGGAAAATCAGGGCAGGAGCTGCTGCGGCCAGGAGGAATTGGGGGTCCTGGAGCTGGGAGGACCAGGGTAGGACTGGCTGCTCCTACCAGTGCTGAGCTGGTTGTCACTTCTCCTCTTGTGGTCCACCTCAACCATGCCCACGAGGTAGAGGTCCCGGACCTGCCAATGGGGACATGCCAGTAGCAAGTCACCACTTGCACAGAGCCAGTAGCACCACACAGGAACTCTGAGAAACATCTCAAGACGTCCCCAGAACCAATACCCACAAAAAACAATGCCCAGGGGACCAACAGCTTCAGCCTTACACCCTCTGGGGACAGAGGACCATGTAAATTGATGTCACCCTGGCTGCCAGGGAGGCTGGGCTGGGTGGCTGTCCCATGGCAGGACCTGGTCTGGGTACCTGGCTGGCTTTGATGGCCTGCAGGTTGATGTTGGGGTAGCGCGTGGCTGGGTCAATGCTGTACTGGCTGATGTTCTTGTTGGTGTTGTCTGGGGAGGTCTGTGAGAGGTGCTGATAGATGCTCTCCCTGGTTGGGAAGGACAGGACTGAGCTCAGTGCCACCAACCTTGCCCAGTCCAGAACTGGCCCAGTGAGATGGGGACACCCACCTCTCAGCCAGCACCTCCAGGGGGGGCGTCCCAGCTGCCCAGCGCCGCACCATCCATGCTGCATCAAAGGCAGCAAGGAAGCCCCTGGCCACGCCAGTGCCCAGTGGCCAGAAGGGCTGTGAAGGGAAAAGCACAGAGAGGTGGAACTGGAATCATGTGGCCGGTTAGGGTGGCTGGGAGGAGACTGGGAACTGCTGGGCTTGGCTGAGGATGAAAGCAGGGAGCGGTAGCAGGACGCCCAGGAAGAGGAGAATGGGTGGCTGTGTCCTGCCCAGCTGGAATAGCTGCGTCTGGGGAGCAGCTGGGCTGCTGCCCTACCCTGGACCCACCCCAGTTCCCCAGTGTGGCCTGAGAAGAGAATAACCCTAAGGTTGGAAACCCTCAGCTGTGAGGACAGGCTGAGAGTGGTGGGGAGGCTCCAGGGAGACCCAAGAATGATGAGAAAGCTGGGGACAGACTTTTGAGCAGGGCCTGTTGTGACAGGACAAGGGCTGATGGTTTGAGTTAAAAGAGGCAGATTCAGACTAGATAAAGTTACATATTTTTTGTGCCTAGGTGGTGAGACTCTGTCCCAGGTTGCCCAGAGAGGTGGGAAATGCCCCATCCCTGGTACCACTCCAGGTCACATTATTTGAGGCTCTGTGCTCTAGTTGCAGATATCCCTCCCGACTGCAGGAGGCTGGACTGGATGCGCTTTGAAGGTCCCTTCCCACCCAACCCACTGTGACTCTGTGATTCTATAACCCCACCAAAACATCCCACTGCTGGGACTTGCCCCCAGGGATGGGGTGCACTAGGCAGCTGCAGCCAGAAGCTCTATAGGAGGGGAAATATCTTGCAACCAACACATCTTGCAAGGAGAGAGGAAACTGGGGCCCACAGAGGTGCTGTGAAGGGGACCCTCACCTCCACCAAGCAGTCGCCCACCAGCCCGAGGAGCAGCCTTGCTCCGTTGTGCTCCCGCACCAGCGCCGCATTCTCGGAGCGCCGCATGCAGGTGAAGTCGAACATGTCAACGTCTGGCAGCGCCTGGTGGTTGAGGGCAAACTCCAGCTCAGGCAGGCAGTAGTTGGTGGAGAAGTTGGCAGCTTCCTTGGCATAGCTGAGGAGGGCATCACGGTTGACGTTCTCTGGGGCCAGGAGGCTCTCAATATCCACTTTGTCCTGCAGCGATGGAGCAAAGCTGGCTGGGACACAGGAGCTGGTGGCTGTGCCCCAACCTAGGTGTAGCCAGCTCAGAGGTGAAGCCACTGCACTGGCCTCGGGGCTGAGTCCCCAGTAAAGATTTTTCCCCTGAACAGTCCACAGCTGCTGAAGCCTTACTATCCCAGGGATGCATGGTCATGCACCCACGGTTTGCATCTCATCCCGTTGCTACAGGATCCCAGAGCTGGATCCTGCCCTTCTTACCTGAAGGATGACCCCCTTCTTGAGCAGGCTCTGCTTCTTGGCCGTCATGACAAAGTAGTGAGTGTCGTCCTTGTAGTAGACGATGTTTTCCAGGTCAATGCCTGGTGAAGGGGAAGGGGCTGAGCTGTGTCAGGGCCATGGAGAGCCTCCACACTGTGCTCAGCCCACTCAGATGTCCCCTACAGTGTCACCTGCTGGTGTCTTAGACCAGCACAGGTACCATGCAGGGACACGCATCCCATCGCACAGGGGACATCCCACAGCCATGCCTTTGGTTGCAGCAGGAGGGGACAGGGAGTATCAGCACACCCAGGCCAGGCTCACTGACCTGTTCTGTTGTAGAGGTTTTGGAAGAAGCTCTGGTTGTAGATTCTGGCCACACCGCTGATCTCAGCCACCTCCACCTCAGCCCGGCTATGGCGGTTGATGAAGTTGGTGGTGATGCCGATGGCCAACTTGCCCCGTGTCTCCTTCCTCTTGAACCCTGTGGGATGGGGGAGATGTGAGTGCCCACCAGCCCACCCTATACCAGTCCTTGGGGGTGCAGGGACCCACTGCTGTCACCTTCAGGGACAAATCTGCCACCGCCAGCTGAGATGAGGACGTCAAACTCATAATGGCTGAGGAGAGAGGAGCTAGGCTGCAGCACAGCCCGCCAGCCACCTGCAGGGACAGGGACAGTCACCAGCATGCTGAGGCTCAGCGGGGACCCGCTTCAGGGTGGGGGGGGCAGAGCAGCCACTGGCAGCCCCATCCTTGTCCCTAGGGATGCTGCCTGCTCCCTGTCGATACCTTACCCTGTCCATCTGCCTTGCCTGAGGGGGGGACCAGGCCACTGAACCTCACGTTGATGTGCACTTCCACGCCCAGCAGCAGAGCCACCTTCAGCAGGATCAGCTGGAGCTGCCGGATACCTATGAGGGCAGAGGGGGGCATTCAGGGCTGCACCCTGAAGTGAGCCTGCTCCCCAGTCCACCCCTAGGAAACTCTCACTGATGTGGTCCAGCATGCCGGTGCAGAAGCGTCCATAGAACTTCTTGGCACCCAGCGTCCGCAGGTCATGGATGGTGAAGGGCCAGAGGTGCAGGACGTTGTTGCGGGAGAAGGAGTCTCGTTTCTCCAGCAGCACCACCTGGGCACCCAGCAGTGCCAGCTCGATGGCCACCCGCAGCCCGCAGGGACCAGCACCCACCACCAGGCACTATGAAGGGGACAGAGGGACATGAAGAGGATGGGTGGCACAAAGGGGATGGGCACCCAAGAGCAGGGATGTAGGTAAATCTGCATGGAGCTCAGCACCACCATGGATAGTGGGAACTCCCCTGTGGTAGAATCTGTCTCTTACCACTCTTCCTCATTTCCCTGGGGTTCAAGCTGGGTTCTCCCTGTGAAGTGGAGCCCTGTGGGGTGTCGCCCCTTCCCAGCCTGCCTGAACCTTGCCTCTGCACAGGGCTATGGCAGCAATTAAAGTGCTAGGTGAGATAAGCTGCACACCTGATGCCTGCCACAGCCCAGGAACAGGTAGACTTCACCAGCAAAAGGCTCAAACCCAGGATTTGGTTTTGATCTGCACAGGGTTTGGGGGACAGGGAGGCACCAATAGTGGAGACAAAAGCTCTGGGACAGGGGAGGTCAGAAGTAGGGTCCCTCAGCCCCAAGGGGACATGTAATTCATCCTCAGTGGAGATATCTTAAGCCAACATGCTCCAGTCGTCCAGAAAGGGCATAGCAAGTCCCTCTGCCCCCTCACAGCCCATCATAGGATGTCCCCAGCAAAAAGCAGCTGGGAGGATGGAGGACACCACTACCTGGGTGACATCAAGGTGGCATCACACCATGAGAAGGGGACTGGCAGTAATTAATACCCTGTCCCATTAAACCCCACCAACCTCCCACCTGGCACATCTTGCATCCTCCTGAGCTGGGGGCTAAGGACACAGGGCAAACCCCACACCTCCTCTCCATGGTACCTTGGTGTTGGCACAGGCTGTGCCCTGGTCATAGTCCTTGTGACCAGCTTTCTTATCCAGCTTGCTCCAAAGGGCCTTGGCACTCCAATAGTTAAGGGCAGCCTTGAGGCTACGGTAGAGCTGCAGTCCACTGCCCTGCAGCCCCAGGTGCTGGCACAACTTCCCAAAGCAGTCCAGCACCTCCCGGCACTCCCCAGCATGCAGGAACCTCTCAAAGATGGCATGGTTCAGGTTGCCTGGCTCCTCAGGTGGCACATTCATCCTGCTTCATCCAGCAGCCTGGAGAAGGACAACAGCGATAAGCAGAGAGGGGACCCTTCCAGACCCACACCCTCAATCCCACTGATACCAGACCTGGTGTCTTGGTACAAGGTTTCCCAGCCAGGGGCCTTGCCAGATGATGGTGCTGCCAAATCGGAGGCCCTTCCCAGCAGCAGCTGGTGGAGCCTCCCTGGGGTGCTGCACCCAGCAAGCTACGGTGTCACCCTGCTGCAGTGACGTCAGGGGAGGGGACAGGGAAGGCTGCGGTCACAGCAAGCAGCTTCCTCCATATGTCATGTACCTGCAGAAGCGAGAGCAGAGTGAGGTGACACTTCCTTCCTCTTCACCCTCAGCCTTACTGTGGGACGGCTGGGGCAGAGGGTCCTGGCTGCAGAGACAAACCACAGTTGTCCCAGAAATCAGCAAGATCAACCCTGGGGCAGGAGGGAACAGAACTGGACCCATCCCAGAAGCCTGGCTTTTGCAACTGAACCTGAGAGACTGTCCCCAGCACCACCTCTGCCTCTGCCACCCATGGCGCAGGAGGAAGCAGATTAGCACAGAGGAAGCACTGCTGGGGAAACAAAAAAAAAGCCAAACCGTTGCACAAACAGCCCCACTCTGCCAAGGAACCCACAGAAGGAGAGGTGCAGCACATCCCCCTAAGGCCCCCTAACCCCTGGCGTTTCTGAGGGGATCAGAACTCCTTGCATCTGTCCCCCCAGCACTGTCCCATGCCACCTTCTATCTTGCCAGTCCAAGCACAAAGCCTTGCCCTTTGCAGTCACTGTCACCAAGGCCTGGGACTGCAAAAGCCTTCCCCAACCCAGCAAAGCAGCTGGTGGAGGTGTGGCACTGCCAGAGAGGAACTGGTGGTAAAAGAGTCAAGAAACCAGAGCGCTGCTACCTTTGAACTGTGGCTCTTTGCCCTCTCATTGCTAGGTGTTACCAGTGGGCATGTGGTGGCACCCTGAAGGTGTTGACCATCTCCAGCCCCACCGCAGGGCACCAGAAGGGGAAGGATGCCATGTCTGAGCCAAGCTGCCCTTAGTGGGGTTGGGGGAAGCAGCTGTTTAAACTTGGGCTTAAATTTGAGCTGAAAAGGGTAAATTCTAGCAGGGTTTTAAGTTCAGTCTTGCTCCAGCAGTTTCCTGACACCCGCAGGCACTCTGCAAGGTCAGCTGGAGCCATGGAGGATGCAAAAGCATTTCTGCAGGTCACGTTCCTGCCCCAGCACCACAGCCAGGAAATGCTAGCATTTTAACCCTTTCCTTCCCGGGAACACACAAGCATAAAACATCCAGCTGGAGGCCAGAGCAGGAGCTGGCACCCTCTGGTCCCCAGAGCAGCAGTGTGAGGACACAAGCAATGCTTTCACGGCAGGGCTGCAAGACCTGGGGACAGATTTCTGCCCTTGGTCCAAGTGGTACCAGCCCTCTGGCTCTGTCAGTAGGACAGGATGAGACTCAGAAAACTGAGGCAGAGCTGCAAGCCTCACCAGGGTGTGTATCGTCAGCCGCCCACCCTCCTCCACCACAGGCTGGTCAAGCTCCAGTGTCCCGTGCTGCCCAGGCACAAGGGCTTTCCCCCAGGAGCTCACATCACTGCACCAGTGCCTTCCACACCACCACACAGCAGCCTCAAGGGGATGGGGTAAAGGCAGCTTCCTTGCGTGGGAGCACCCACTCCAGCATCACCAGCTCCTGGCTCTGAGGAAAAAAAGCATCTCAAGGCCTCAATTCCCACCAGACACAATGTCAGGAGGAGCATGGTGCCCTCCTGACACCAGCTTCAGCAGGGAGGCTTCAAGGAGGCAGAACAAATAAGCTTTGTGTTTCACCAAGTTTCTTACGGAAGTGCTGCTCATGCTAGGACACTGCACCCCCTCTGGCACTCTTAAACCACCCCCAGCAACCGCACGCAATGACAGAACCCCCCAGGATGCTCAGTTCCTGCAGAGTTAGATGCAGATAAGCAGCTTTCAACCCCCATAGGTCAATGCCAGCACAGGAGGCTGCCTCCAACTGTTCTCCCCATGAACGCCTTTTGCCTTCCCTTAAAACTGCTCCTGGGAGCCAGAGTGGGGAGGTATGGGGGTTTGCAGCCAGCTCTGACTCAGCTCAATGGTTCTGCTTGGGGTTGCTGCAGCCATGCAGCCCATGGGGACATTGCCAGAGACTGGTACATGTGGAGCATCCCTAGGGCAGGGACACCCCATCGTGCCTTGCTGGTCAGGGTCTCCCCACTGTCCTGCATGGCGAGGAGCAGGCCCTTGGGGGATGATGGGAGGAACAATCCTGGTGGCACTGGGCTGTTGGTGTCTCATTGTCTTCCAGGCACATGGAAATGTGGTAGGAAAGGACATAGCTTCATACAGAGCTAATGAAAGCTGGGAGGATTTCCAGCAGCAGCAGATCCCCTTCCAGCTGAGCATCCTGCCTCATCACTGCATTGGCTCCTAGCATGAACCAGGTTGCTCTGGGTTTGGGATCCAGCTTGGAGACCCCTGGGCTGGGCTGCTGAGACTGACTGGACTCAAAAAGTCCTTCCATCAAATTCCAAGACAGCCCCAAGGCTGTCAGGGAGGATGGAGGTTTTCTTGTGGCCACTCAAAAGCTTAGCCAAATATCCTGCTTACAACTTCTGGCTGAGTGGCACTGAGGCCGGGGTGGGAATTGCTCTTCCCAGAATGGCTGTGCTCAGAACAACCACCCTAGGTGTGAGTCCAGGCAGGGATATTGCCCTGGCTGACGCCATCAAAACCTGCCCTCATTTGTCTGAGTTTTGATCCTTGGAAGGAGGGGAAGAACCTCTGCTAGTTCCTCTGGTTTGAGCTGGGAATGGGGGTGCATGCGCACATCCCAGATGAGACCCCTTAGCAAGTGCCCAGCATGGAGCTGTGGGGAGCAGGGGTAAGGAGAGGGGACAAATCTGCCACCAGCAGAGACTGGCAGCTGCAGGGGTGCAGGCGGTTCCTGTTCCTGGGTGCATAACACACACGTCTGGAAACCACATGGCAAAATTCCCCCTCAGAGGTGCAGGACCCTGTAGCTGCTGTCAGCAGAAGTGGCACTTTGGGACACTCTGCTGTTACTCTTTGCAGGGGATCCACAGACCACAGCTCAGCCATGTCCTAGGGAGCCCTGGGCAGAGACAAGACTTAGCAAAGGGAGCAAATCTACCTCCTGTTTTGGCTGCTCAGCTTTGTCCCTCTGCCCAGCATCAACCCCATGGTAAGAGGTGCCTCTGGAGGCAGAATTTCCAGGGTTAGTCTGTTCCCAGCCAGGCTTCACACCCCCTTCCTCCTCCTGCTTCTCTCTGTGGTCTGAGACGTGTCTCGGGGTACAGTGCTGAGACCCAAGTCCAGTTATGCAAATACTGGGGACTTCATCCAACCCAGGCACAAGGGCCAGTGAATGTGTATTCTACTCTCAGCCCCGGGATGGGGGCACCTAGGACTCACTCCGTGGGGGGTCCATGGAGCATGTGTTCCCGTGGACTGGGTGGAGTAGTCAGGATGGGAGAAAAGCACTTGGCAAAGTTTTTCCCACTCCCATCTCACTTGGCACTGGGAGCACCGGTGGTACGGGGAATGGAGTCGAGAAGGAGGAGCGAGCGTTGCTCTCTTCTCCCTTTGTCCAAGAGGGAGCAGAGCTCAGAGGATGGAGGGGAAAAGCATCAAGGACAGAGTGGGGGGACCCTGGTGCACGCCAGGAGAGACTGCGGGCAAGGAGCTGCCACCCTACCATCCAGCATTCCTGCCTGGTGACCCGGGGACATGCAGGACGCACCCTCCACACCCCACCTCTTCCCAGCACCCCGACATCACCCCTCGGATTTGGCAACATTTCCACCTCCGTTCCCACCTCGCACAGCCCGGAGCGGAGGGGACAAGCCAGAGAGATGCTATCCTCTCCCGTGGCCAACGAGGGTTGGGGATATGGGCACAGGGTGGGGACAGCAGAGTCTTTATCTCTCTATCTCCCCAGGGATGCTCTGCCCGTGCCCACCCCCCCCCGCCACTTACCTCCAAAGTCTTTCGGAGGAGGGAACTGTGGCAGAGCCCGGGAGCTAGGGAGGGGCTCAAGGCTGCTCGAAGGGCGAGGATGAACAGGAAACGGGCTTCGGCTCCGCAAGCAGCCGCGGACTGGCGATCCCCTCCCTCCTCACCCCTCTGTCCCCTCCCCTCCCCATCCCCCGCGGCTTAGGGGATCCTGGCGCCTTGGCTGCTGGGACGCGGTGCCGGTGGGGCGAGTGGGCTGCTCCTGCTTTGTGTCCCTGAAAATGTTACTGTAATTGTGTTGTTTGGTTTTTTTTTTCCCCTGCTGAAGGCTGACACCATCTCCTGGAGAGCCCTGCCCTGACCTCCCCACGCCGGGAGGTTTTGGAGGGGATGCACAGCACGACCCCAGGTGAGCTGCTTTGAATTCTGAGGTGAAAAAACAGTCCTTATGTAAAACAAACTGAAAAGATTCAGATGATCAAACGAAATACCTCCGCTTTCCGCCCCGGCTCTAGCCACTTCCTTCCTCCCCAGCCAGAAATAGAGGTCAGAAGGGAGTTGTGGGCACGAAGGGACCTGCTCAACGCCAGTTCTGATCCCTGACCTCTGTCCCAGACCACCACAGCCCTCCTGGAAACTTTTGGGATTACGTTTCCAGGTGGGACCCCGGGTAGGAATGACCCCAAGTGGGGTGAATGTACCTTGGGGCAGAGGATGGAGCCGCCGGGGTCACCGCAGAGCGCTCCTGACCGGGTTTGCTGATGCTGGCGTCCTCTGGATGCTGCTGGCCGCTGTCCACATGCTGGGGTGGGCGTCACGGCGAAGGGGCTGGAGGGCCGGTGACACACGGGGACAGTCTGCCACGAAGTTGCGGTGACTCAGGGACACGGGGCGAGCTGCCACCCGGGGCGGAGGCTACGTCGGCGGCCGCACGTGAGTCACCCGTGGCGGCGGTGAGCGGGGACGGGCAGCCCAGCACCTCCATCGCTCTCTCCCACAGCCCCCTGGGCTGTCCTGAGGGTAGCACACACCACCACCACCCCCCCCAGAGCTCGGCCGGAGTGCTTTGAGCCCGCCAGCCTCCCGCAACGCCGCTGGGCTCGGGCAGGTAGGAGCCCACCCAAATCCCGGGGCTGCAGCGACCGGGACGGACGCGGAAACGACGCGGGCGCGGCCAGCCGAGCTACTTTCCCAGCCGCCGGTCCAGGCGGAAGCAGCTCCCTCTGTGTGAGAGCCTTCCGCGGTGCCGTGGTGGAAGTCCGAGCGCTCGTCCGCGCCTGCCAGCCCCAGCCGTGTGCCGCGGGCAGCAACAAAGCAGCCTTAGATCTTCATTTACAGAAGGGACCAAGGAGGTGCCGTGGTGGAGGGCGCCTGGCCAGCACAGTGGGACGCAGCTCTGGCGCAAACCTACTGGCCGTGGGCAGCCTGGTCCCTAGCCAAGAGAACAGGCAAGCTCACAGCATCAGTGAAGGTGCCTGCAGCTCCCTGAGCCACTTGCACCAGGGAGGAAGTGCCAGCTATAGCTTAGGTCTGAGCAGGGCCTGTGCCCCTCTGCTCCAGCATTACAATTCCCTTGGGTTTCCTCCAATTTTATTATTCTAGGGTTTTGGTGTTTCATGGTGTGAGGCAGGAGCAGTGAGGGAGGGGGGACACCTCCCGGCTGCCTCCCTGTTCTGGCTAGGCTTTGGGCAATGCTGCTGGCTGCAGTCGCTGCAGCTCCAGGATGCGGATGAGGAGGAGGAAAGTGATGCTCAGGAGAAGCAGCCAGAAGAAAACCCAGGAGTGCTGCGGGAGGAACAACCACGGCCGCCAGAGCTCCACTGGAGACCCCTTGGACCTGGAGAGAAGGTGACCGGGGACACTTGTCCTCCAGGCAGGGAGACCAAATCCCATCTCCACCCCAGCTGGGGATGAGGAAGGAGTTTGACTCCATCCCAAACTTCCCTGGCTGTTTTGCAAACCCAAATGAAACAGGCCTGAGGAGGACACAGGTGACTGCAATGCACTGGGGAAAACTGAGGTAGAGCAGGGCTGAGCTGGGGCAGCCAAGCAGCATCCCAGCTTCCATCAACAAATTCCCCAGTACATTTCCCATATGCTGGCCAATATGGGACCACAGAGAGTCCACCAGCTGTGGGGGGGATGCTGGGCACACTTAGGGTGGTGCTCACGTCAGCCCAAGCTGCTCTGGCTCCTTGACCTCTGCTCTTGAACCTCTGCTGTCCACCTCTGCTGCCAGCTCCTCAGTCACAGTGCTGCCCTGGCCCTGCAGCTCCAGATCACTCCTGTGGAGGGAGGGAGGGTCTGAGGTGCTGTGCAGGGCTGGCAGCAGCTGGTGCCGTGGCCTCTGCCACCCAGCATGGTTACCTCTGGGTGCTGTGCTGGCACTGGGCCCTTTCCAGCTCACCAGGTGGGCCTGCTCTTCTCTCTGGGCTGGCACCTGGCTGGGGACCGAAAGTGGGAGCATCAGTGGGGACCCAGACTCCCAGTAGCACAGAGCTTGCTGACATGTCTGACAGCAGGGCACAGCTCCTGTCCAGCCCCCTTGCCCATGTCCTTACCAAGAGCTGCTTGGGGATGACAGCAATGCTGACTCTGCGGCGGGCAGACCCCTGCAATGGAGGGGCTCAGGGTGAGCACTGTGCCAGCTGCCTCCCTGTATTTCCTGTCCCCTCTACTCTCATTGCCTCCCCAGCATGGCAAGGGACACCAAGGAGAAGGGACACTGCCAACCTCCCACCAGCCCTGGAGCTAAGGGGCAGAGCTGGAGAGATGGTAAGATGAGGGGAGGTCAGAGCCAGTAGGTTTGCACTTGTGCTTACTGCTTCAAGCTGTGCTGGGGGACTGCCTAACCCCCTCCCCAAGCACTCCCCTACCTCTTGAACTTTTGGGGATTCGGTGCCAGGTTTGAGATGGTGCTAGAGAATAGCCAGCCCTGCAGCTCTGGTGCTATGACCCTGCAATGCAGAGAGACCTGCCTGAGAACTCCTGGACAAGCAACCCTCAGCCTTGGGCACTCTGTTCTCCCCACAATGCTCTGAGGCTATCCCTACTTTTTGCCTCGTCCCTGGCATTTCTAGCAGACCTTGCCTGCAGCAAGCAGCTGGCAGGAGTGGCATTGTCCAGGGACTAGCAGGAGTGTGGGGACCACTGGGTGAGGAAGAGCAGCAGGACATGGGGAGGAGGGGACTCCAGTGCCACCGAACTGGGACTGGTTACCTGCTGGAAAGTTCGCATTAGAGGGTGAGGCCTCAGCCGTGGCTCCATGTCATCTGGAGGCAAAATGAAGCTGCTTTATGTCACCTCCCAAAATTTAGAGGGGGCTGATGCACAGATAGTTGCAAATTTCTCTCCCATTGAAAGCTGCCCTACCGATATGCTCTGTGCTTGGCACAAATCACTGGGGTGCCCCAGCAGGGCAGGGGGGCCTCGTTTGCATGCATAGCAATGGGGTGTGTAAGGATTGGCATCCAAGGACAGAGTGTCCTTTGTGTACTCCTTGTCCCCCTGCCCCACGTTCCCAGCTGGGCTGTGGGACGATGGCTCTGCAGCCTCCAGCACCTGCTCCGCACTGCGTCTGCTGTTACACTGGCCCCTCACATTTGTTATCATCAGTCCCAGCTGCCACCCACCCCCAGCCCCGAGCTCACACAACACAGCAGCTCTGTGGCATGGGGTCGCACTGACCCTCTGGGGGATGCCAGCCAGTGCAGGTGCTGGTGCAGAGCCCACCTCACCCTGGGTCTCTGCCAGCTGCCGGTTGCGGGAGTTCTGCTGGATCAGGCGCTTCATCTCCTCCAGCTCTGTGTGCTCACGCAGGTGGTGCCGCTTCAGGTTCTCCACGTGCTGGACCATCACCTCTGCTGCTCGGCTCATCCGGGCCTCCTGCAGCCGGGCAGGAAGGGGGATCAGGCCCCACACCTCCCAGTCCCGAAAGAGCAAGGCCCCTAACAGCCCCTCACTGTGTATCTAACAGTGCCTCCAGCTGGGGAGTGCAAACGCATGTCCTGCCTGCTCCCATGGGCAGGCAGATCCCTCGCAGTCTGGTACATGCAAACATGAGGTCGATGCCAGCACTGGGTTCCCAAGCCCAGCCACAGCACCCTCCAGCCCTCCCAGCCTTGGTGGGGATCTCCCAAGAGATGCACAGACCTGATGTACAGCCCCCAGCTTCTCTGCAGCGCTGGTTGCCCGCTCAACAGCAGCTGCCAGCACAGTCAGGCTGTGCTGTAGCTGCTCCAGTGTCTCCTTGCAGCCCATGTCAGTGCAGAATGGCTCCAGCCTCTGTGGAATCATAGAATCTCAGAACTTTAGAGGTTGGAAGGCACCTCCAGAGATCATTGACTCCAGCCTCCCTGCCAGGGCGGGATCCCCTAGGGTAGTTCGCACAGGAACACATCCAGGCAGGTTTTGAAAGTCTCCAGAGAAGGAGACTCTTCAACTTCTCTGGGCAGCCTGCACCAGGGTTTTGTCACCCTCACTGTACAGAAGTTTCTCCTCATGTTCTATGCTCCGATTTGTAGCCATTGCTCTTTGTCTTATTGCTGCTGACCACCAAAAAGAGCCTGCCCCAGCCACTGACACCCACCCCTCAGATATTATAGGCATTGATCAGATCTCCTCACAGCTCCAGGGTTCTCATTCTCTCCATAGGGGAGATGCTCAAGTCCCCCATTCATCCTCGTGCCTATCCACTGGACTCTCCAGCAGGTCTCTGTCTCTCCTGAACTGAGGAGCCCAAAACTGGACACAGTACTCCAGGTATGGTCTCGCCAGGGCAGGGTAGAGGGGGAGAAGAACCTCCCTGGACCTGCTGGCCACACTTTTCCTGACGCTCCCCAGGATGCCATTGGCTCTCTTGGCTGCAAGAGAGTACAATGGGTACATTGCTACCCATGCAGCACTTGCTGCCCACCAGCACTCCAAGGCCTTTCTCCACAGAGCTCCTCCCCAGCAGGGCAGCCCCAACCCTGTACTGCTTCCTGTTGTTATTCGTCCCCAGATGCAGGACCCTGCACATGTGCTTGAACTTCATGTGGTTTACCTTCATCCAACACTCCAGCCTGTCCAGATCTTGTTGGATGGCAGCACAGCCTGAGGTGTCTCACCCACCCCCCAATTCTGTATCATCAGGAACTTGCTGATGCACTCATGCAGATTGTTAATGGAGATATTGAACAAAACTGGACCCAGCACTGATCCCTGGGGAACACCACTGGCCACAGGCCTCCAACATGATTCTGTGCCACAGATGACAACTCTCTGAACCCTATTGTCAAGCAGTTTTCCATCCACATCACAGAGCAGCAGTCTGTGCCGCATCTCCTGAGCTTATCTATGAGGTTGTTGTGCTGAAGTCAAGGTATGTGACAGCCACAGCTCTTCCTTCACCTACCATTTTGGTCATGGTATCATAGAAGGAGAGGATGCAGCTGTGAGACCCAGGGTTTTGAGTTGTCCCATTGCCAGCAGATGCCATCACCATGCCCTGGTGCCCACCTACCTCCAGGGCACCGTGGCACTGCCCCAGCTCCTCCTGGATATTTTCCTCTGCTGTGTCCCGTGCCCGTTTCTCCACCTGCACCCGTTGCTGCAGGGTGAACATGTCACAACGAAAAGCCAGAGCAAGGTGGGCAAAGGCTGCCTGCAGAGTGGGAGGGCAAGAGGTAGGAAAGAGGGTGAAGGGGAAGCCACCAGGGCCACGCACAGAGAGAACACCAAGCAGGGCAGTGATAAGGATAATTAGAACTTGCTCATCATGTTGGGCACAATCCCTGTGAGCTGCCAGCCTGAACAAGACACAGCTGAAAACGCATGGAAACCCCAAGCCCTCCTGGCAAGAGCAGGCACCAGGCAGACACCGACACTTGCTGCAGGTCCTGGCTGGCAGCAGAGCCTGACTCAGTGCTGGCACTCGCAGGAAAATTATTTTTATTAGCACACCTTCCACCACCTCCCTGGCTAAGGACTCCCTGGGTGAGCTGCAGAACACTTTGTGGGATTGCTGGGTACAGAGAGGGCATGGAAATGCAGCTGCCTCCAAATGCTGACAGTGTCACCAGGAAAGGGATTTGTAAGGCAGCTGCCAGAAGACTGCAGTGCCTGGAGGGTGGCCAGGAGCAGGGCACAGCCCTAGAACTGTGAGCTAGAAAAGTGTCCATGTCTCTGTCCCCCTTCCCCAGCCCACCTGGCAGTCCTCACCTCCACATCCTGCTCTGTCAAAGCTGCCCTGCAGAAAGAGAAGTTCCCTCAGAGTCGGAGGCACCATGGGGACCACACACTGCAAATGCCCTTGGTCTGCCCCCAGGGGTGCCGGCCACCAACAGAAATGGGGACCCAAAGTGCTCCTTGCCTAGAGAGCAGGCCTTGTGCAGTGAAAAAAGGAAAGTCCAATCCCTGGGCCAGGTGCACACCTTGTTCCATAGCCCCCAGAGGCATGCAGGTGCTTACAGGTCTTACCTGTGCAAGCCTAATCTCTCCAGCGCTGAGAGCTCACTGGGAAAACTCAGCAGTGGCTCCTCTGGGGATTCTGTATCTGCAGAAAGGCAGCAAAGCCATGGGAAAGACCACACATGAAGGCTTTTCCCTCAGCATTTTCTCCTCTCTCTGCTCTCTTGATCCAGCAGGGAGATGCCCACAGTGTGGGACTGTCCCAATCCTTTCCCCAGCATCTGGGGGGCTGCAGGTTCTCCCAGGCCAGGCTCCCTTCTGCATGTCCCCTCCAAAGGAGCCCACCAAACCCCATTAGGCCACACTGTTCCCACACTCATCCCCAACTACTTCAAGCTTTCTCCTAAAAGGACTCAGCTAGGATGTGGGATGGGGATTCACCTACCTGCCTCCATCCCATCGCTGCCCCCAGTATGTACAGCCAGCTCCTGCTTGTCCATGCCTGGTACCTGAAGGGCACAAGGACACTATCAGAGCAACCCCCTCACCTCATCCTGGACACACCCCAAAAAGAGCCATCAAGCAGCTGGGAGTCCAGCCAAGCCCAAGGGGGCACAGAGGGAAGAGGCCCCCAACCCATCACCCTCCCCTCACTCTCACCTCTTCCATGCACTCCACACTCTGCTCACTCCTGTCCAGAGCCCCATCCAGCTGTCCCTGAGCACTGCTCATCCTCCCTGGAGTCAGAAAGGGTGGCATGAGCTGGGCAGCAGCACCTAAAAGGCACCTCTGCAGGCTCTCAGGAGCACAGGATAGCAACTGCTGCCCAAAATACCCCTGCAGGGCTAAGGGGACTGCATCCAGCCCGGGCCAGGGCAGGGGGAGGAGAGACCCAGGGGATGAGTTGGGGTGCAAGGGTTGGAAGGGGAGTGGGGTTACAGAGAGGTGCTGCCAGGCTGTGGGACAGTCTCCTGCTAGATCTATGCTCATGGAGAGAGGGTGTAAAACCCACCCTTTTGCCCCCATTCCCAGCCTGAGCTGCCCTTACCTTCCTTTGGAGACACAGAGAGCCTGGGCAGCTCTGCCTGCTGCTCCCTGTGGAGAGAAGCCAGAATAAGGCCCAAAGGAACTCCAGCAGCAAAGGCAGCATCCCACTCCCTCTGCCATCCCTTGATAGACTGCTGCTCTGGATCTGGGTCCTTTCTGCGTATCCTCTGCAGCCTGCTCCATCTTCATCCCTGTCCATCCCTGCTGCCCCCTCTGCTCCCGTGGCAGCTGCAGAGCTGCCACCAAGCAGCCTGCTGAGGCTCCAGTGAGCAGTGAGTCACCAGCCCACGGCCAGGCTTCTCCTCAGCACATCAGGGATTTGTTTTCTTGGCCCTGGCTGCCAAGCAGACCTCGCTGCGAGCCAGCCTCATTGCAAGCACCACAGCAAACCCAACTGCTGGCAGAGCTCAGATGCCATCTCACACCACCACGGGGACGGCAAGCCTTGGCCCGTGCTCTTGCCCCCTAAAAGTGCATCAGGATGACCTCAGCACACCAAAATCTTGTCCTGGGTGCAACAAAGTCTGGCAGTTCTGGAGGAGCCCTGCTCCCTGGGGCTGAGGATGCTGGATCATGCTGGGGGTGGCAAATCAGTTGAGACAGAGGCACATGGAGATGCACGAGGTCCTGTGCAATCAGCCCTCTGCAGCCTCGTGCTGCAGCTCAGCACCCACCTGGGAAAGGGTTTGAACCCCAAACTGCTCCCAGATCTGGACAGGGCTACAAGAGGTTTCTCCCTCTCCTCCCTGGCATCATTCCCAGGGAGCAGTGGTCACAGGGGAAGGGGCTGCAGTGCCAAAATGCTACTCAGTGCCTCGGAGTTGAGTGATGTTTTCATCAGCATCCCCCCTTGCCTGGCACCGTCGTCCCCATCCTTGTTAGCACCCTGAGAACACGGTCGGAGCCTTTCATGCACATACCTCCGAGGCGAGGGGCTGGGTCGGCAGCTTGTCCTTTGTCGCTGCCACCGTCGACGTCCCTGGGTCTCCTCTTGCCCTTCTCCCAGCGAGGTCCCTGTGAGCGGCTTCATTTGCAGAGCTGCAGGACCAGCACACCTAGCATGAGAGGCACACATTAGCTGAGCACAGATGGGAGAACGCCTCTAAATGTTATATTTTTAAAGCATTTTTCTCACCCAGCAGGAGCTCCGAGCGCCTCTACTTAGTGTGGCAGCATCTGTGGGGAAAGAGGTGGGGAGGCTTGGTGTGATCCAGGGGGATGCTGCTGGGATCCGAGTGGGTACAGGGTGAGGTGAGTGAGGAACTGAACACAAGTCCCATCTCTGCGCAGCCCTGAGGGTGGACCTGCCTGCTGACCAACTCCCCATTTCCCTCCCCCGGGGTGAGCCTTGCCTGAGGCTCCTGATGTGGGTTATCTCCCGGGGGTCAGAGGTGTTTGCACCCACCCACAGGTGCGAGCACCCAGTGCAGAGCAGGAGCAACCCACTGCAACAGAGCAGGTGATAGTGATTCCTGAGCCCCAGACAAACAAGTATAGGAGATTCCTGTATCCAAGAGAGCTTGGACATCTCATTTAAGCTGTTTTGAAATGTTTAAAACTCAGAAAAATCTGGCAGACAGTCCACAGGGTCCCTCTCCCAGCCCATGGTAAAGTGACTCCATAGCAGCACAGAAGTTTGGGGGTTTTTTTTCTTAACTGGGATACAGAATGCAGCAGAATTTGGAGGGCACAGAGAGCAGGAACTGGGTGAAGCCTGACGTGCCTGTGCAAAGCCTTTCCCCCATGCCAAGTGGGGTCATCACCATTTCCCAGAGCCTGCTTGGTGCTGATGGAAGTGATAAAGCCAGCAGCACTTGGCATCTGTCGGAACAAGTCCACTTCATGTCTATACCCTGGGTTCAGAGGCTTGAAGCCCACCGAGGACCAGTCAAACTCATCAGTTTTCCCAAGGGCTGGTGCCTGCTACAAAGCTCCGTGGCAGCCCCGGCAGCCCGAGGGGGAGCTGCAGCTCAGGCAGCCTTGCAGCTGCTCCTTGGCTCTGCTTTACGGATGGCAGCACACACATGCAGCTCCTTTGCCCAGCCTGGCACCCAGAACCCCCGGCAGCCAGCCCCAGCACGGTCCCTTGAAGCCTTGGTGGCTTCACCAAAAGCTCCCCAGGTAGTTACCTGCCTGAACTCGTCTCAAGCAGCTGAAGGCAGATGCGGGGGCACCCAGCTCGAACCCAGCACAGTGCTGTAGGGTCCCCAGCAGACCCAGAAGGGGGTCAGGGAAGGCTGTGTGGCTGGCAGATGGTGGACAAGTGGTGCAGGGCCCCGCACGGTGCAAGCTGCCGGCAGCAGACTCTGTCCGAAGGGGAAAGCAAAAGCATCTGAGGCTGAAGGATGTGCCAGGGAAGAGCTGGAGGCGAGAAGGCCTTTAAAGGACATGCATGAGAGCAGCTGGGAGCTCCCTGCGTGGGGCCGGGGGGGGCACAAACGCTTTTCCAGGTAGCCAAGAGGCCTCTGCTTTTGGTGAGGGGCCAGATCCTGCACCCACACTTTGGAGGTGAGAGCTGGGACCTAGAGCTGGGAAAGCCCAAACTTGCTGCCTCTGTGCCCAATGTATGCAGAGTGGAACAGAGATGACTTTTAGCATCTCCCTAGCTGGAGACTCTCTGGGCAGAATGGTGGCACTCAGGATCTCCACAGAGATGGGGAATCCCTCAGTGACTTCATGGGAGACACAGCACCAAACTAATCCAGAATGGCTGAAAAGGAACTCCTGTAGCATCATATTTGATGATTTGGGGGAGACCCCCATCCCCCCCACCCTCTTAGCAGCCCCACTTCTCCCTGCAGCCATCACCTCCCTTGCCCCTGCCTGACTCCTTTGCCCAAATCCCTCACATCCTCTAAAGCTGCTTTCTTCCCCTAATGAGCTTACAAGGAGTCAGACTCGATGCTCAGCACTACAGAGGACCAGGCTGCAGGCAGGAGCTTCTGTGAATGCCTGGGGACCCTGATGTATCATGAGGAACAAGGCAAGCCCTCGGGGTTTGCTAACTGCATAAGCCAACAAAAGGCAGATTTCAGTCCTAGAGCAGGGGTGGCCCAGCCTCATGTGCATCTATTGAGAGAGCAAAGATGTGGCCCCAGGGTCAGGAAGCAGAGAGGGCTGTGAGGCCCCATGTGCAGCTTTGAAGCAGGAGCTGTGCTGCAGTGGGATGAGATAGGTCCATGCAGAGGCAGCTGAGCCTGGCTGCTGTGCAGCAGTGACAACCCTGAGCAGCAGAGCTTTTTTCCCCTTGCTCCTTCTCTCAGTGCTTTCCCAGTTGCTCAGTGGGTTCCCCAGCTGGTTGGTGTCTTGAAATGCAGATAAATTCTGCAGGTGTGAAGTCAGGTTTGCATTAGCACCACCAGTCCCATCACCACTCTTCCAGACACCTCTCTGCTAGTGCCTTGTGATCAACATAGCCTGGTTGCACCCACAATCACCCTGCTTCCTCCCCAGGATCTGCAGCCTGGCACTGGGCAGGCAGCAGATCAGTTTCCACAGCCTCTGCTCTGTGTTCTGGCCACCCCATGGCTGCAGCAAGTTGCTCCGGAGGTGACACAGACCTAAACATGCTGTTGTGTTGTGTTGGTTCCCCATACCACAACACAGCTTTGCTGCTCAAAATCTCAATTCCCTCCCACACACAGTTGCTGAGGGAGTCAGTAAGAGGCTATGCCCCTCTTTGCAAGCCCTCCCGATCAAAGAGCCTCTAAAAAGCACTCGGTATTTTTTGTTTTCTTATTTTTAACCTAGGAGCAACCTGATTGCAATCTAGGTGTTTAGTGCCTCAGAGAAGCAAAAGCAGCCCAGCTCCCCGTGCACAGACCTGTTCAGTAAGGATGAACAAGATCCTGCTGCAAGATCTCCATCCCAGAGAGGGGGAGGCTGCAGGCTCTGGTTTTGTCCCTTGTGTCTCCTTCCAGCGAGGTCCCACCGGGGACGCAGCAGCCTGCTGCTACGGTGCCTTCCCGCGGCTCTTCCTGAAGCGAACTTGCAGCTCAGATCCCAGGGCCTGAGGTCACCTGGATTATCCACCTCTCAGAGGAAAGCTGCTCAGTCTGACACTGGCTGCGCCTGCTGATGTGGCAAATGTGATTTATCAGGTCTGTGCAGGGGGCCCAAGCAGACAGCAGCACCCTGATCCTCCAGCACGTTCATCTTGTCATGGCCCTGGTCTCCCCAGTTAACAGAGAGCTGGCAGCCACCAGCCTGCCCAAGGGAGAACACCCTTCTGTTACCATGATTAAAAGGCTGGCCAAAAAACCCAAACCAACCAAACTAAGAAGAGACAAGAAGGAGAGACTTTGCTGCTTTGGGTTCAGTTCTGAAGTCCAGACTGAAGAAAGAAGGCTGCTGAGCCTCCTCTGGGCAGCCAGCCTCACCTCTGGGTGTCACAGCCACCAGATTCCAGTGCACAGCTGCATCAGAGTACTGGGGATTGTGAACTGGTTGTCAGTGGAGCACAGTTACCACCAGTGAGAGGCAAGGTGATGACATCAGCTCCCAGCACTGCTGCAGGAAGGGACACAGCAACTACCTGGACACACCTGCAGCTCTGGCAGCCTCTCAGCAGGTGGGTATGGACTGTTTCTGGGAAAGAAGCTGATTTGCAGCCCCTTCCAGCAAGGTGCTGCATGGACCAAGGTTGTCTGACTCCTACGTGGCTCTGACATCTGGTGTTTTTAACTTTAGTGGAGCATTCACGCCCACCTGGGGAGCAGCATCTTGACATGAAACTGGTTCAGAAATCACCGTAGGAGGATGAGGAGGCAGCAGGGTGGGTAGATAGCCCCTTTGAGTGCACGATACTAATTTCTTTTAAAACCAACCCACCTTACCAGTCAAAAAGGGAATGCCCCTCCATGCCATGATGAACATAAATCTCTACAAACAGAAGAGGAAGCAGATAAGCAACCACTGCCAAATATCTCAAGCAACTTGGCCGAAAATGAGACACTGCCTTCTACACCCAGCCTAGCAAAGGGCTGAGACCAAGATTCAGACCTTTCCCTTCACCTGTGCTGCTAATAAATCAAGACAATAACAAAGCCACTGCCCCACCCCCGGCTCTCTCTCCTCTCCTGGACCAAGCTCTGCTGATCTATAAAACCAAACTGACTTTTCATGCTGCATCCACCCCTTGGCATCCCTCAGGATGAATTGTAAAGCTCTTGGGAAGGTCAAGAAGAGTCAAAAGGAAGGATTTCCATGTGGGTGCTGCCAACCACCACACAGACAAGCAGTGTTCCCTCAGCGTGTTGGGTGTCTCCAGGGTTTGCTTCCAGTTCTCCTGACTGGTAACCTGCACATACATCCCAGAGGAATCCACAGTACGTGGTAAGCTGCAGCCAAGAGCAAAGGCAGGGCAGTGAAGGCTCTTTCCGCAGGCCAGCATAATGCTTCCCAGCACAACAGGAACTCCTAATGCAGTTTGCAAAGCCAATCCGTGTTTGACTGCTGCTTCTTCCAAGAACTATGTAGCCTGACCCCAAATGCAGCTCCCAGCATCTTCAGAGGAGCTGGAAGTGCAAGCTGCAGCCAAGAACAGCCTGTCAAAATGAGGCTGCTGCCTAAAGAGACCAGTGAGCAGTTACAAAATCAAGCACCCACCAGAGAGGAGACTCAGGCAATGGCCAGGCTACTCCAAGCCATTTATTGCTGCCCAGCCCACAGAGATGCCAGGGCTTCCCCATGGTGTTATATACACAGCAGGTGTGTTTCCAGTTCTTCATCAAGGACACCAGGAAGGTGACAAGCAGGTGAATTCTGGAGAAGAGTTTGCCCTTGGTCATCTTCATGTGACTGACAGCCACAGACTGGGGACAATGACACTGAGGAGGTCACTTGTACCAAGTTCTTCAGGAAAACTGCGACAGCCAGAGCCTGCTACCTAATAAAGCCAGAAAAGCAGGCTCAGACCTTGATGATCAGGGCACAGTGTCTATTTATGTCATATTTTGGGCAGCCCTACAATAGCATCAATATACTCAGCCTCTAACTCACTGGTATGCAAATACATCAACAATCTGGCTCCCTGGAGGCTTTGTCCCTCTAGCCAACACAAACTTTGAAGCTTCATCAGTCCATTGTCACCTAAAATAGCTTAAGAGATACTTATTATAAGCATGAACATTAAGAGCATCACTTGATGCTGCAGTTTCATTCCCCTGGCTGGACCCAAGAGTTAATGAGCAAACAAAACAGCATCATGTCACACCCACATGATGTCACACCCATGTTTTAAAGCCTCTTCTCCCTTTGTAGATGTAAATGTTTATGAGTTTTTAAATAGTTTCTGAAGTATGCACCGCTTCAAAATGTCACTGAAACTCCAGCACTCTGTCCTGTCCTTATTTTCTCAGGCCCCTCACCAGAAGGTGCCCAGATAACGTTTTTGGTGGAGTTTTTCCACGGATAGAGGACATAAAATTTGCAACAGCCACACTATGGAAGCATTTTTTTATTAGTGTACCACTGAACACCTTGCAAGGGGAAATGTCATCATCACCACACTGAGAACCAGAAATGTGACACACAGAGCAGGGCCTCCCACAGGACTCAGAGAAACAGAAACAGATCCCAAGCAGAAAATTCCAGCTGAGCAAATGCTATTCTCCTGCATACTGAGATCTGTAAATCCCGGCTGAGCAGAGAAAGGACCCAGCAGATCACTGCTGCGGCATCCAGAACTCAGCTTCACAAGAGAAAAGGCTGCAGTGCACAAACACACCAGCCCTGGCCTGGCTCCGGCAAGCAAAGACACAATCGCAACAGTTAATTAAGCCTGGACCAAAATTAACATCTTCAAACAGCCTCAAATCAATTCCTGCCTTGATTCAGCAATGCATTAAGAACTAAGGTCTTGTTTGCTAGGTGCTCTGTGCCACTGCAACACTGGAAACCACTTGAAATATGAAGGTTTTGAACTAGATCTCTTTGCCTTGGCTGCCAGGCTGCCCCTGTGAGCGAGGACAAAAAGATGTCTGCCAGCATTGTGCAGACCTGGAGCCAGGCTGGCCCAGCCTGCTTCGTGCAGGGCTGATGCTGGGAAGGCATCGTACTCCTCGGCCACCAGGAGCACGGGTGCAGGTACGGACAGGAAATAGCTGTCACTCCATTTTCAACCAGCAAGTGGGTTGAGGTTGGTTAAAACAAGTAGGGATACCTAGGAACCTAGGCTCATGAATGCTCAGACAAGTTCTGCAGCTTTACAGCTCCTCAAGAGATGCTGCAGCAAGGCAGCAGGCATCATGCCAACCAGTACACTCAGCATACCAAAGGGCATCTGAAAGCAGAGAAAGGCTTCTGCTGCTTCTGCAGCCTGGCTGGGCAACCTGGGACCTGTTCAAGAGAAACCCTTTGTTGTAAGGGAACATGCAGGGAGAATGGGCAGTGGCTCTTCTGAGGAGGAACAGCAGCAAACCTTAGACACAGAACCAGGGCAGCCAACCTCTAGATACTCCTCAGCTACTTGTATGTCAGCTTACTCCAGTGATAATGCAAAACTAACATTTCTTTTGTTTTCCTGACTAAAATAGAAGCCACCTTTCAGGCACAAACCATCTCCAGAAGCTTTATGAAGTTACCCCACTACAGACAATGCCCAGACCAACCACCTCTCATGCCCACAGGCTTGGTGCTGATGTGGAGCATTCCAGGGCTTTGAGGTGCCCACTCTGCTGGAGGGTGGCAGAGGACAGCTGCTGTCAAGAGCCATCCTGCAGCCCAGCCCCTGCACAGCTCCTCCTCTGGAAGCCACCACCTTGGCAGAGGTGGGGTGGGAGCCACCACCTTGAGTGTGGCAGGGCAGGAAAGCGAGACAGCAAAGATGTCATCTTGAGTGTGGCAAGGAGGGCACGGAGGTGGCCCAGAGAGAGACGATTGGAAGATGCTCACTGTTTGACCAAGGAAAGGCTCGTCTGGCCATGGGGCATGCGTGGGGCTGCCCAGAGACAGCCACCTGAAGCCAGGGCGTGTGCTGCCATTGCCTACGCTCAGGAGTCTTCATCATGCTGGTGATATCCTCACTGAAGGACCGGGCTGCAGCCCTCACCACCTAATGAGCGTCCTCTGCCAAAGGACACCATCACCTCATGTTTCCCTCACCTGGAAGGAGGAGAGAGAAAAAGGAGAGAAATCAAAACAAGGGAACTCCACACCAACCACACCCTGGTAAGGCTTCTGCCAGCATTTAGGCCAGATGAGGAGCACGGAGCCTGCCATCCTTCATGAAAGATCTCCAGGCCCCAGGCCATAGAGCAGAGCATCCCTCTCACCTGGCTCCTTCCAGCACAGCCTGCAGTGATTTCTTGAGCACTGTGCTGCTCCAATCCAGAGCAGCAGCCAGACTGCTCCGGTGGGCTGGGGTGACCTGGGACGAAGAGGAGCAAGGAGCTCTGATTGCTGCACTGCCGGGAGCCCACCTGAGATCCCTTGGGCCAGATGCTGAGTCAGCTGCAGCCCCAGCAGGCCCAAAGCCTAGTCTGCCTCACCTGGCTTTGGTACGCAGTGAGCACAGCCGTCACCAGCTTGGTGTAATTCAGCGACGTGGCAAGGGCTGGGGCTTGGCGGCACAGAGTCAGGACCAGGAGATCGAAGAGCTTGGGTGGCAGCACCTCCTGAAGACAGTCACCATCAGGGAGAGCTGGTCCTTGCTCCAGCACTGCTGCATATGGCAAGGAAACCCAGGGAGGACAAGGAGGATGCCCTCACCTGCCGCCCCAGCACGGCCTGCACTACTGGCAGGAGTTTATCTGACAGAGGCACCTCCAAGACTTGGCTGCAAAGGACAGAGATGTGACACCCAAACAGCCTCTCTGGTGCTCTTGAGCACCTGGACTCATCCAGGCAGGCACGAGAGCCGAGGCAGAACTCTGACTCCTGTAATCTTTTACCTTAGCACCAGCTGAACAGAGTCTGGCTCCAGGCACTCCTCCACAAGTTCACACACCAGCTTGGTCTGCTCAATGCCTGCAAGAGCAAAGAAGGAGCAGAGTCTCCAGGGGCTGCCGAATCCCTGTGCCCAACCCTCCCTGGCACCCCTTCACACAGGGGGCCCACAGAAACCACGTTGGGGCCTCTTCTACTGTTCAGAATAGTCCAGTTTCCTTTGCCTGTCTGCACTGGGGTTTAATTAGCATCAGTCCCCAGGAAAAGAGGATGCTGCTAAGGCAGGGATTCATGCAAGACCCTCTTCTTGAGCCTGCAAAGCCACCCTGGAGCAGTTCTGGCCCAGCATGAGGAGCTGTCAGAAATCCTCCAGCCCATGCAGGGATGGCAGCTGTCCCCTGGGATGACTGCTGCTGGAAACCAGCCCAGCCTCCCACCCAGGTATCTGTTAACCTATTTCCCATCCTTACTCCCAAGTGTTCACCTGCCTATATTAAAACCAGCACCATTCTTCCATGGTTCCTAATACATTTGGGATGATGTTTCCCACGAGACAGCTGGGCCTTCCCTTCCTGCTGCTCCCAGAAGCAGCTGTGCCTGATGCAAGCCCTTCACACCTTGCCCTGGCTCCCGCAGGACAGCAGCCACCACGACACGGCAGAAGGGCTGGGAATACTTGGAGCAGAACGAAGCAAAGGCAGCCATGAGGTGGCGAGAGGGTGGCTGGTTGAGGGACAGGACCTAGGGACAGAAACGTCAGGAGATGGGAATGGCATTGAGGGCAGTGGGGGGCAGGAAACCTCTGCTGCCCTCATGCTTACCCGCCTGAGGAAGAGCTGCTCTGCCAGGATGGCTGCGCTGGTGTAGCTGAGGTCGGGGCTGAGAGTCAGCAGCCAGTGGCAGAACCGCACCAGGACATGCTCTGGGCACGTGGAGAGCTGGAGGAAGGAGCACAGACCCTCGAGCTGGGGACAGCAGAGGGGACAGGGACATCAGGGACAGCAGGAGGCTCTCCATGGCACCCACAGTTGCAACAAGGATGCTGAGGCTCACCTGGCCAGGAGAGCAGCTGGTCAAAGTGTGCAACTCAGGGGGGATGCTCAGCTCCAAGTGCTCCTTAAGTACAGATCAGACAAGGCAACTCACAAAGCATAGCTCCAGGCCTTTTCCCCACCATCCTGCCTGCTTCAGCTAGCACTGACCCCACAGGTTGCCCATCACAGAATCCCTGCAAGGTGGGGGAAGGTTTAACTACCTGAGCTCAGCAAGGGTCTTTTCATTCCTCTGCAGTCACCCCTGGGAAACCCACCCCCTCTCCTTCCCTTCCAGAGGCCCTGGCAGAGCCTGTTTAGAGCATCAGCTCCAGGAAAGACAGCAGCAACCACTTACATTGGACTCTTTCTGCAGCAGGATTTTCAGCCTTTGTCCATGTGTCTGAGGAAAGTAAGATGAAGGAACAGAAATCAGCCTGTAAAAGGCTCACTGGCTGAGAGGAGAAAGCAAACCCTGTGCAGTACCTGGAGAAAGGACTGGACCTCCACTGCCAGCTCTGCCTGGGAAGCCTTCCTGGGCTCCCTGGCCACTTCCTGTTGGGAGCTTTCCGGAGCAGACTCATCCAGGTTCTGAGCAGATCCATCCTCCAATGCCTCCTCAGGAATCTCCTCTTCCATCCCTGCCACATCTGCAACCTGCTGGGTTCCCAGGGGTTCAAAGGCTGCCTCCACCACAAGTGATCTCTTCTCTTCCCTCTTGTTCAACTCCAGGCTCTCCTCTGACACTTTCTCGTGCTTCCCATCTGGAGGCATGGAGTAAGCCCCCACCCCAGCAGCACTGAGATCCTTGCTGAAGCACCATCTCAGTTTTCTTTGGCCCTCTGATTTGTTCTGGGTGATTCTTCGGCACAACCACTTTAGCTGCTGCTGGCACGCAGAAGACAAAGGAGCAGATGGGAAGTGCTCCCCTCCCCTTGGTCCCTGCTGGAGCAGATCCCTCAGCATCTGCACCCAGGGATCCAGATGCGAATCCTGCTCCACAGCCTGAAGCAGTTGGCTGAGGCAGACAGCTGGCACCATGGCTTGCACCACAAGAAGCAGGGAGAAAAGGTTCCTCTGGCAGAGGACAGGGAGCAGTAGCAGCCGTGGTTTGCTGAAGAAAGGGAAAAGCAACAGATCAGAGCAAAGCCCCAGGTCCTTAGTGTCCAGCCTGCCCCCTGGAGCTGAGGCAGCAAACACCTTCACCAGTTTGCAGACACAGGCTGGGAGACCAGCAGGGATCTGCTGCAATCCTTCACACCCAGGCTGCAGCAGGGGCAAGGATGAGGCTGCACAGTGGCAAACTGAGCACCTGACGCGCCAGAGCTCCCCAAAGGCACCGAGCTGTGGGAGAACAGCCACTCACACAGACAAGGTCTGCTCCAGCCCCTCCAGCGTGGGCTCCTCAGCACACAGTGCCTCGGTGAAGGTCTGCCAGGGAAATGCCTGTCCGGGTCCCTTGCCAGCCTGGCCCCGCTGCAGCAGTCGGAGGGCAGCCAGGGTCCCGCAGGAGCTGGAGGCCAGCGTGTGCAGCAGGAGGCGGCAGGGCTGGTCGAGGCTCTGCAGCCAGGGGGGCTGCATTGCTGCTGGGGGGTTCCAGGGACACCTGCAAGAGTCACAGGAACGTTTAGCTTGGAGAAGATCTTTAGCATCATTGAATCCAACCCTTCACCCAGCACTACCAGGTCACCACTGATCCATGGCCCTTGGCTCCACGTTGACATGGCTCTGAAACTCCCTAAGGATAGGGACTCAACCACTGCCCTGGGCAGCCTGCACCAGGCCTTGATAATCAGGAAGGGGCAGAAATTGTTCCTCATGTGCACCTTAAGCCTCTCCTCACATATTGTACGGCTATTTCCTCTTGTCCTATCACTTACTCCTTGGGAGAAGATGCTGCAGTTTTGGGGCCCGCCTTACCTGCATGCAGGGAGAATCCTCAGGCTGAGGATTGAGGGTGCAGATGAATTACTGAGGGTCATGGCCAGGCCAGAGGATTCGGAGCTGCTCTGATCCCTCTAAAAGCTCATTTTGTTCACAGCTCCTTCGTCACAGAATGCCAGCAGAGTGGGGTGGGAAGGGACCTCTGGAGACAGATCATCCAGTCCAGCCCCCCTGCTCCAGCAGGGCACCCACAGCAGCTTGCCAGGGTAGGAGTTGGAAGCTCTCCAGAGAAAAAGACTGCACAAGCTCTCTGGGCAGCCTGCTCCAGGGCTCCAACACCCTCACACCAAAGAATTTTCTTCTCCTGTTCATGTGAAACCTCCTGGGTTCCAGTTTGTGACCAACCACCTTGTCCTGTCACTGGGGACCACCGAGAGAGTCTGGCCCCAGCCTCTTGCCCCCCAGCCTTTAGCTACTGATCAGCATTGACACTGCAACCCCCTGCTGCCCTCCCGGGGGAGGCAAAAGGGGGAAGACCCAAGTGCTGCTGGCAGCGGTCCCCTCACCCAAGGGTGGACACCTTCCCGAGGAACAGATCGATTCGACACGCCCCAGGGCTCCGATGCTGGCCGCCCCGGTTAGCAGCTCCCGGTAAACCCAGCCGGGCAGTCACTCACCGCGGGGAGCAGACGGAAGGCGACGGCGGGCAGGGGTAGCGGTCGGGGTAGCGGTAGCGGTAGGAGCAGGGGGCAGGGGGCAGGGTGCCCGGTGCCCGGTGCCCGCCGCCCGGTGCCCGCCCCCGGGAGGCGGTTTCCGGTGACACCAGGACAAAGGCACGCGCCACTTCCGGGCCCGCCCCCTCGGAAAAGCGCGCCACGTATGCAAATGAACCCTCGCAACCTCCCCTCCCCAGGCCCCGCGGGTCCGGATTGCGCCGCTCGGAAAGAGCCTGCAGGCAGCGCTGCCTTCAGCAGCTCATTTGGGTTTATTTCAACCTTTCCAGGTCCGGTTAAAAGCAGGTTAAAACAGTGCCCCGCAGCTCCCCCCGGCCCAGCCCCGCTTGCGCTAACACTCTGCTCCCCAGCACCCAGCCCACCCCTGCGTATTGAGCCCCCAAACCTGACCCTAGCACCCAGCCCACTCCTGGGCATTGAACCCCTCAACCCTGCCCCACAGAACTGCCACATCCCTGCCCCAGCGTCTCCCATGGGTGCACATCATGGAGGCAGTAGCTGTGCCCCACTGCCCTGAGCCCCGTGCAGTTCTGTCACCTCTCCCCAGCTTCCTGCTGGGGCTTCAGCCATCGACATGGGGGTGGCTGATAACCACCGGCCTATTGCCTCATCCCACCCCATCCTTGCAGCACCCTTCATGCCCAGAGCCACCCCAAACCCACGCAGTGAGCAGATGCCTCCCCCCGCCTGACGAGATTTCCTTGGTGTCAGCAGCACCCAGGCTTAGTGGGGCAGCCCATGGCCCGGCTGGAGAAGAGGGTACCAGAAGCCTGTCTCTGCCAGGCTGAGTGCCCATCCGAGCACACGGAGATCCTCGTCCTCCTCATCAGAGCTCTCCAGGAAAAAGGCACTCTCCTGCACCAGGGGAGAGAGGGTGAGCCCTGGCCCTGAGCTGCGCCATGCCCCAGCCCCTGGCCAAGTGCCCTGCTTACGGCGGGCACGGTGGGGCCCTGCTGCCGGTGCTGCCGGGCCGCGGGCAGCTCGTGCAGGTAGATGCAGTCTGACTTGAACGGGCAGCGGCCGCGGCTCTGTGCAAAGAACTTGCACCGGATCCTCCTGCGGGACCCAAAGCCCAGCTGTGAGCAAGACTCCCGTGGCAGTGCAGAGCCCTCATCCCGGTGCCCACCGTGCCCGGCACTCACCCCATCCGTGCCTTGAAGGTCTGGATGAGCTTCTCCTTCTCCTGTGCATCTGAGACCCAGTACTTGTGAGGGATGTAGTAGCTGGACGTGATCCGGCATTCCGGGCAGGCCCTGGGTGAGGGGAGTGGGTGCAGGTGGGTGTCCCGAAAAGGGAGAAGGGAGAACAGGTGCAGCATCCTTGCTGGGTGGTCCTACCACCATGACCTCATCCAGCAGCCCTGTCCCCAGCACAGCTTCTCCCAAAGAAATCATAGAGTCCTTTCAGTTGGAAAAACACCCTGGACTGCCAGGTCAGGGAGATCAATCTCAAAGGCAGATCATCAGATCCATGGAGACATTTCAGGGTGCAGAAGGGATGTTGGTGACCACCCTGCCATGTCCCCATCTCCACTCACTTGATGACCGTGCTCTGGAAGTCCCTGCTGCGCCGCCACTTGCGGATGCAGCCCACGCAGTATGCGTGGCTGCAGTTTGGGAGGATCCCAAAGAGCCTCTCCTCTGGCAGTGGCTTCTCATACACCCGATCCATGCAGATGCCACACACCACGGCCTCGCTCCGAGCCTTCAGCACCGCGGCCGTGACGGGTGCCGCTGTGGTGCCTGGCTCCATGGGCACCTGTGGGCACAGCAGCACAGCATTGCAGCCCCTGGTTGCAGCACTGCAGGAATGAAGCTGGGTGACAGGGCCTGCCTGGCACCAGAAGACCCCCCAAGCCCACCTCTGCAGGGTCAGGCCATGTTGCTGCCTCCAGCACAGCCTTTCGAGGGTCAGAGTAATTTGTATCCAGTTCTGACTGCTGCAGCTGGGAGCCTGCAGGCAGCAGAGCTGTTAGACGGTGTAAGCTGTTAGACGGTTGCCCCACCAGCAGGGAGGCAGACTTGCTGCTCCGAGAGCAGGGGCTTATAGCAGTTAAGGTCCCCATCCCAAAAAATTGCCGCTGAAAGAACTTTTTGCAGCCCCAGCTGCGTGGGGAGAAAAACTTGGGTCATGGAGTGCCCTTGATGGTCCTCTGGACAGCCTAGCACCTACCTGAGGCACCCTGAGCTTGTGCCGGGACAAATTCTTCACCGATGGCCCCCTGGATGATGTTGTCAGGTGTTGAGATGTTCTCCTTGCTTTTCTTTTCCTCCTTAACCTCCATGCTTGCAAATTTTAAGGCCAGGTGTGTCATGCTGGGGCCGGGCTGGGGTGTGCCATGCTGGGCTCCCCCCCAGCCCTGAGCCACCGCCACAGGCATGCGGCTGCGCTCCAAGCCCCAGCGGGCAGGGAGCGTAGGGGGCGCGGGGCCGTAGTGGGTCCTCACAGACGCAGGCTGCTCTTGGAGGTGGTCATAGCTGGAGGAGGCCGTGGACAGATGGAGTGTCCCGTCAGCCCAGCATGACCCCTCCTGGCTCCCAGCCCATCCCTTGTGCTCCTTACCTGCACTGCTCTCCGTGACTGCAAAACCCACTCTGGAAGCACCTGCAGAGCTGCGCTGACTTCCTCTCGTGCAAGAAGCGGCAGCTCTGGCCCCAGCGACAGAATCCACGGGCAAAATTCCTGCCAGATGGAAAAGCCAGAGCTGGCCCCTGCTCCGCCCCAGAACCCCCCTGGGTGCCAGCTTTGCTTGCATGGAGCCCTAATTTTGGAGCCCCCAGGCTGGTGCTTGGGCTCAGAAGCCTCACCATGGGCTCTCCCTGCCCCATCCATTCTCACGTCCTGGCTAATTCCAAAGCAAGGGAAACCCAGGGCTGGTCTGGCCAAGGGGGCTCGAGGAGGCACTGCAAAAGCCTGGGGAAGCCTTTGCTGTGCATGGGGGAGCATGGAGAAAAGATGGGGGGAGGAAAGGCTGGAGCAGTCCTCACCTCCCCTTAGGGGCAAGGAAAAGCGCAGGAGTCCTCAGCTTAGGGCTGGCAAGGAGGGGTTCCTTGGCCATAGACTCCTAGCTCTGGGGAGGGGGCAGCTGGGTGGACAGACTCTGTCCCCTCCAGGCTCTCACCTTTCAGGAGAAATGAGTGGGTGTGGGAGAGGTTCAAGGGCATCACAAGTCATTTTCTGTCCCCACAGCAAGGGGCTCACAGCCCTATCTCCAGACACTCTCCCCCAAAAGCTGTTCCCAGTTGCCCTCCCCACAGAGCCCTACCTGCACAGGGGTCTCACACAGCCTCCCCGGGCCCTTAACGCCCCAGGTGCCACCAGCGAGCCTGACTCCATCTCCTCCTTGGCGAGCAAGTGGGCCGGGCCACCTCCCCCAGGGCTATTTATGGCCGTGGCTGGTGCCCAGGGTTTGGCAGGATGGGGTTAATCTCCACCCCAGTAGCTGTGTTTTGGATTTAGGATGAGAACAGCAGCGATAACAGCTGAGGTTTAGCTGTTGCCAAGCGGAGTTTACACTGAGTCAAGGACTTTTCAGCTTCTCATGCCCTGCCAGTGAGGAGGCTGAGGGGGGCCACAAGAAGCTGTGAGGGAACACAGCAGGGATGGCTGATCCAAACTGGCCAAGAGCTATCCCATGTCATTTTATGTTTGAGACCTCTGGAGATCATGCAGTCCCACCCCCCTGCTAAAGCAGGGATGCCCACAACAGCTTGCCCAGGATCACAATGCCCAGAGGGGGTGGAAGCTCTCCAGAGAAGGATACTGCACAACCTCTCTGAGCAGCCCGTCCCAGGCCTCCAGCACCCTCACACCAAAGAAGCTTTTCCTCCTGTTCAGATGGAACCTCGTGGGGTCCAGTTTGTGCCCACTGCCCCTTGTCCTGTCACTGGGCACCACTGAGAAGAGTCTGGTCCCAGCCTCTTNCCTCTTGCCCCCCCCCCCATCCTTTAGCTCTTGCTGAACATGGATCAGATCCCCTCTCAGGCTGCTCTTCTCCAGGATCAACATTCCCAGGTTCTCAAGCCTTTAATCTTTTCTCCTCAGAAGCTTTCCAGCCACTGCTGCACTCTCCTGTCTCTCATGAACTGGGGAGCCCAGAACTGGGCCCAGTGCTTCAGAGGAGGCTTCACTAGGGCAGAGGGGAAGCAGAACCACTTCTCCATGCATCCCAGGAGACCACTAGTCTTCTTGAGGGCACGTTGCTAGTTCAGGTCTCCCCAAAGCTGCTTCCCAGCAGGTCCCCCCTCAACTGTACTGCTGCAGGGGGCTGTTCCGTCCCAGGGGCAGTATCCTACACTTGTCCTCGTTGGACTTCATGAGGCTCCTTCTGGCCAGCTCTCCAGCCTGGCTAGGTCTCACTGAACAGCAGCACAGCCTGACAGTCACTGCCACCCCTGCCAAGCTGTAGTTCAAGTGCCCCATTGCCTTTGCTGGAAACCCCTCCAGGGATAGCCCCTCCAGGGTCCAAGAGCAATCCCACAGAGAAAAGCTGCATGCTATAGGATTCTTAAATATTTAGTTTGGATTTTATTTAAGTCAAGTCAGTCTGCGGACACTGTTTATATTATTAAAAACACTTGGAGATTTGTCCTGCTAGCAAAAATAGACATTTCAGTTTAGGGTTGTTACACTGTCAGGGAGAGAAGAGGAAAAAGTTCCCCAGGTGCTGAGCACACGAGGCCCAGGCACTGGCCATGGCAGGGCTGCCAGTGGCGCCTTCGGGCTCCATCCAGCACACCTCCAGCACACGCAGCCCCCAGTGCCTGCCCCGAGAGGGCTTCAGAAATGGTAATTCACGAGACCCCTGCAAGGTAGGGAGGGGATGAGGCTGGTGGGGAGTGGGCAGGGAAACTGAAGCATGGCAAGGAGCTGGAGGGTGGCAGCAGAGTGGGTTTGGGACCAGCCAGCCCTGTGACAGAGAGGAGATGCCCAGAGCAATCCCCTTGGAATTTTAAAGGAATTATTGCACCAGGGAAATCTGCTGGAGTGGAGGGAAAGAAACCAAGCCTGACTCATTGGCTCCCACTGCCCTGCCTTGGGCACATCGGTATTTAATAAGGCTGCTGATTGCCATGGACCACGAGGAAGCGCCACTTCTCAGGCCAGACACCATCACCCCAAGAGGGGGCAGAGCCCTGCCTGCATCTGTCTGCTCTCCTGCAGCAAGTCCCTACGCAGGGGTCCTGAGCACTGGTGGCACTGGGGCCTTCCTCTGCACCTGCAAGGAGGTGTGAGGTAAAATCCCAGAAGGGCTCTGGGTTTAGGTAGACCCTGAAGCCTGGAGCTGTCTCCTCACTCAGAATGGTGACACAGGAGGACAGGGCAGCTTCCATGAGCCAGCTGTGCTCCTGCTTCTTGAGCATCCCACACGCTCTCTGCCCTTTCATGACCATTGGCACCTGTTCTGTGCTTTACAGCTGCAAAGATCTTCCCAACCAGTGCACCACTAAACCCTCATGCTCCCATTCACAGCAGGTGACAAACCAGCTCCTTTCCCAGAGGGGAAACTGAGGCAGTCGACAGCCAGGTCAAAGCCCTCTCAGCATCATGAGCACCATGGCCTGGCCATGGCTTTGTTCTTGCTGGTGTTGCTGCCACCCAAACCCTGACCAGTCAATCCTGGGCCTGCTCCCAGCCCTGAACAGATCTTTCTGGTGACTCACACCTGCTGCACACGACAGCCTGGGAGGGAAGAACACAGACAGGGAATTTTAAAGTCAACACTTCTCCTCCCTATCTCTCCATCCCTCCCTCTCATACTGAGACACCGAGGGGCAGGCTCCCTCTGAAACTGGGGTACCAGCAGCAAGGGCTCCCACACAGCCCCTGGGAGAAGGCAGAGGTCATACCATCCCCTCTGGGAGACAGGAAGTAGAGGCTGAAGTCAAGGGTCTGTGCTAGGACAGTCCTACCCATCTCTGGCTTTTCCTTGGGAAAGAGAGGAACATCTCTGCATTTGGAGTGCAATAAGAGACAGAAAATAAAGACAAGCTCTAAGTGCTGCTGGGGACCCCCCCAGACACCTGTGCTGTGCTCAAGTCTCCTAAGGACCAGAGTCCCCTCCACTGTCCACAGGCTGCCACAGGAACCCTCTGTCTGTGCCACCTGAACCCTTCCAGAGGCCTTGGGGAGCAGCTGAAGAGCTGAGGCCACAGTAACGGAAACAGAAGCTTATGGTTTGCCTTTGCGGAGGTGCCAGGGTGGGTAATGGAAGGTCTGGCCCAGCAGCTGGTGGCTGCCTCATGGTGTCACACCCCTGTGTACCGTACGTTGGGGTCAGGAGTTTCCAGAAGAAAATGGAAGACATGGGGAGAGGTTTTCTTTGTTTCTGTACAAAGTCTTGGTGGGAATCCATGGCTTCATTCTCATAAATAACAGGTTCTTAGTACATGTCCTTGTAGATCTCCTGCAGAAGAGGGTGCAGAGATGTCTCTGTCTCTGTCTTCTTGATCTTCTGCACCAGCTGGGCGTGCTCTGTCACCAGCTGCCGCAGGTCAGCCATCTTCTGCAGCAGCTTGGGGAAGAGGTACTGGGCATCGGGGTGGTTGGACTGCAGGTGAAACTCCAGCGCCTGCAGGATGTTGTCTTGGATCTCCTCCACCTGCTTCACGTTCATCAGGCCAGGACGGTCTGTGCAGGGGAAGCATGGGAGCTGCAGCGTTAGGGGGTGGCCCTCCAAAGCACATGCTCCTCACTGGGGAAAGGGAGGCACTGGGGAGCTGTAGCCCACCCACCATGACTCCTCCACTAGGCAAGAGGAGACAACATTGCCCACAGCAGCATATGAAGAGATGCCACTTCAGAGAATCACGGAATCCCACACTGCTTTGGGTTGGAAGGGACCTTGAGGTGATTGAGTTCCAATCCCCCTGCCACGGGCACAGACACCTCCTGCTACAGCAGGTTGCTCAAGGCCCTGTCCAACCTGTCTACGCTCCTTGCTAGAAGGTCCACGCTTGTTAGACATCACTGCCACAGCAAAACTCGGGTTTCATTTCTTCTCTCACCCCTCTAAGACACCCATGGCTGACCTCAAGGCCAGCTGCAGCTCAGCCCACCCAACACAACTTGCTGGCTGGGACTCTTGCTGGCCCTGGCACTCACTCACCTCCACAGAGGATGATGGCAGCCACAAACAGGGATAGGTCACTGTCATCCAGCTCCAGCGCGTTGAACTTCACAGCGAACTCAAACTTGGGCTCCATGATCTCGCTGAAGGGCTTGCGCAGGCTGCGCAGGAACTCGCGGGTGACGAAGCCGTTCCCGTTGGCCACCAGCAGCCCGTCCTTGTTCATGATAGAGGCCAGCATGGCGAAGATGGCCTCATGCACCCCATACTTGAGCAGAGTCACCTGGTCGTTCAAGTAGAGGCCTACGAAGCTGGGGATGCTCTTGGCGAACTCAGTGAGCTCCCGCACAGTCTCCACCGTGGTGCACTGGCAGCGGTAGAAGATGTGCACCCCGATCTCCTTGTAGGGGGGAATGCCATTCACCAGCTGCTTCCACACCAGCCCCTTTTCTGCCTGCCACAAGGTGTCCATGTCATGAATCACAAAAGGCTGCTTAAGAAAGAAGCAAGCGGTCAGGACCCCAGTGCAGGGGCTTGAGGCACCGACTCTGCCAAGGACACTGGCACCCACCGGCCCTCTATGTTGTATTCTCACTGGGACAGGCAGTGCCAGGCAATCTGAACCCACCTGCCACAGCCCAAGTGTGCAGAGCAGTGGGAATATTCCCAGTGAGGGGCAAGGCATGTGGGAGCTGCACCTGGAGGCAGCTGGGAACTGCTGCCTGTGGAATGTCTACAGGAGGAGACCTGCAGCACCTCCCAGAGAGCAGCCCCCCCGACACTGGGCATGGCCAGCCCCATGGGCACCGGGGAAGGAACTCACTGGGGTGCTGCTGGCCTTCCCAGTCAGGATGCCTCTCGCCTTCTTTTTGGTCATGTTGAAGTTCTTCAGGTAGGCATTGTAGATGTGCTTGGAGAAAGCTTTCAGGTCAGCCACCTGTGGGTTCTGGCAGCTGACCTCACTGGCTGTCAGCCCTGCCACCAGCTTCCTCTTCTCTGCCTCTGGCATGCGGCCGAATCGGATTGCTGCGAGGGGAGCAAGAGTGGAAAGTCAGGACAGTGAGAGTGGTCCCAAGAGGTCTGCTGGTGAACACCTCCAGCTACACATGATGCATCTCCAGAGCTGTAGCCCCTCCAGAATCAACACCTTCATGAACCAGCCCCATGCTCCAGGCCCCTTCCCAAACCCTGTTTCCCACATAAACACCTTGGTTTGGCCAGGGACATGATGGCTACACCTGAAGATTAATAATCTCAGCACTGAAGAGCAATCTGTGTGGCCAGTTCACTCTGAGTCAACCCATAAAGGACAGCCATGTTCCAGCAGCCAGCCTGCACAGTGGGAACCACAGAATGACTTGGGTTGGGAGAGACCTCAAAGATCATCCAGTTCCAACCCCCTGCCATGGGCAGAGACACCTCCTGCTAGACCAGCTTGCTCAAGGCCTCATCCAAGGTGACCTGAAAGAGCACCCCCTTTTCATACAGAAGAAGGGGATGGAGAGCTACAGGCCCAAAGCCTTGGGTTTGGAAGATGATCAGCAGAGAGCTGTGGGATGAAGCAAGCCCTTGAGAGGGGGGCAGGCAGCCCTGTGGCAGCAGCAGCGCCACGCACCATTGTGTGACATGCCCAGCGAGAGGCACTTCTGGAAGCGGCAGTACTGGCACTTGTTCCGGTTCTTCTTCTGGATCTTGCAGCTCCTCTCACACTTCTCATACTCCAGCTTCATGCGGATCGTGCGGCGGAAGAAGCCCTGTGGGAAGTGGCACGGAGCGGGACACGGAGCAGGGGGAGAAGAGAACAGCAGCATTAGCACCTGAGGGATGGGACCGGGCTAGTTTATTGTCCTCAGGAGCCTCGTGGATGGTCAGCTGAGTGAGGAGGGGGAGCTCCGGGTTGCTCTGGCACAAGCAGAGTCTATCTCAAGGAGAAGTGGTGGGGTGGCAGGAGGGGGCTGCAGGAGAGAGCCTGTGGTGCACTGCTCTGGTGCCAGCCCCACGTGTGTCATACTGGAGGCAGCAGCGGGGAGGGATGGAGAAACGAGCCAGGGGCTGGCCCCAGCTTGCAGGAGTGTCTGGCAGGCTCTGGGCCACTAACACAGCCCCGCTGGCATCTGCTGTGGGAGAAGGGGTTTCAGAGGCACATCCAGACTGCAGCCAGTGATCCCAGCGGAGACAAAGGCAGCTCACTGCTCATCTGCAGCACTGAAAGCATCTCTAACAGCACAGCTGGGGTTCTCGGGTGGGCGTGGTATGATCTGCCTTACAGAGTGAAGACGATGGGGCAAGATCTGGGCCATGTGCAAGGTTGCTGCCTACCCCAGGACAGCATTTCTGTGCCCGCCTGTGCTCCCTGCGCCCTCTGGTTGCAAATGAGTTTGGTTTTTTTTAATCACTTATTCCCACATCCCTGTTTTGCTGAAAATCCGCTTGTCTGAAGAGACAGCATGGTCCCTGTGGTCTGACCTCTGCCTGGCACTGCTGAGCCCAGCTCCCCCCGGGGCATCCATACCTTGCAGCCCTCGCAGGCGTGGACGCCGTAGTGGAACCCCGAGGCTTTGTCCCCGCAGACTCTGCACTCCACGTTCAGCACTCCCAAGGCTGCCTCCTCGCAGCCCATCTGCAGCTGGTCTGACAGGGAGGGAGAGGAGCTCTGCGAGAGATCTGCAGGCACACAGAGCAGGGTGTCCTTGGCTGTAGCAGCCACAAGCCCAGTGTCAACGTTTAACTCCACCAGCCATAGGGCAGATGAGGGGCATCCAGCAGTGAGGTTGCATCTGGACAGTTAACCTCCAAGACTGGGCACTGGCTGCAAGCAGATGCCATGCACAGAGGCGAAAGTGCCCCCAGCAGCTGAGAGTCCACCTTGATGCTGCTTTCTTCCCTTCAGCACTCATGTCTAGGCAAGGAAACCCAGCCAGCAAATTTTATAATCCCCAGTTGGCAGGCAAGTGACACAAGGCTGCCCAGCTGAAACAAGCTAGAGCTCTGGAAGAGCCTCTTCAGCAGCAACAAACCCTCTCCACCAGCTTCTACAATCAGTTTGCGCTGAGGACTTCAAGCAGTGGCAAGAGACACCTTGTCAGGCACCCTGGGAGCCTCCTTGCTCTGGAGTACAATGGCTCTGGCCTGTCCTTCATTTTTATCTCCCATCTGGCTGCCAAAGGCTGGGCTGCGACCAGAGAGGGAGGAACAAGCCTCTCCGAGCTTTGCTCTTCATATATTATCTTACGAAGGGAAGAGATTAAAATGAGCCAAACACCTCTCCCAGGCAGGTCCTCTGCCCTTGCAAGCTGAGCACCCTGCTGCAGGCCCTGGCTCCTCCTGGGACAGAGGAGCTCCCCTGGCTGCACTCACCTGTGTAGCTGCTTGAGGGCAGTGAGCTGTCTGGTCCTCCACTTGGATCTGAGGCTCCGCTCGCCACTATCAGTGCCTCTTCCTCCTCCTCTTCCTTGACCTCAGGTACTTCCTCCTGTAGTTGTTCCATAATTGATCACCCCTCAGTGCCAAGACTGCAGTCCCTGTCATAGCTCTGGCATCATCCGCATCTAGCTGAGATGGACCCTACCAGGCTGTTCCTGCTAGCCTGTGGGACAGGAGAAATGAGACAGGTCAGCTGGCAATGGGACACACTGAGCACTTCAGGGGCAGAGCTGTAACCACGCTGGTGTTACTGAGGGAGCTGGGGTTGTTTGGAGAAATGGAGGCTGAGGGGAGACCCTCTGGCTCACTACAACTTCTGCAAGGAGGTTGGTCTCCACTCCCAAGAAACAAGTGATAGAACTAGAGGAGATGGCCTCAAGTTGTGCCAGGCCAGATTCACGTTAGACATGAGGAACAGCTCTTCCCCAGAGGGGATGTCAAGCCCTGGAACAGCCTGCCCAGGGCAGTGGTGGAGTCCTCACCCCAGGGTTTCAAAGCCCTGTGGATGTGGTGCTGATGGACATGGTTTGGTGGTGACCTGGCAGTGCTGGGCTAAGGGTTGGATATACTGATCTTAAAGCTTTTTTCCAACGAAAATGGTTCTGTGGTTTTAGTCCTGCTCAGTTTTTCTTCCTTGTCCAGGGGCACAAGCAGTACCTGGAGCCTTTACAGGTGACTTTGGTACAAACACTTTGTAGGACTCAAGGAAGCAAAACTCCACCAGAATCTTACTTAAAGGCCAGCAGAAAAAGCCCAGACACCACTCAGGGCTCCCCAGCTTCCAAAGTCCCACAGGAGAAACACTGCTCCAGACAACATCCCCCAGAGCTGCTGACATGCCAGGACGTCACAGTGGGAGCCATGTGGGAGCCAGGGTTTGACAGAACCAGCACCAGCAGAGAGGTTCGGGCAGGGTTCACGCTCCGTCCTTACCCACGACAGGCCGAGGGGCAGAGCTCCTCTGAGGGCTCTGCGCCCGTGGGAGGTGCTGGGGCGCAGGGCACGGCGCAGCAGTGGCCCTAAGCCCCCAAGCCCTTGAAGCCCTCTGCAGCCGGAGGGCTCCCTGCCGGCCCCCGCCGAGCCGCCAGCTCCAGCCTTGGCGCTCCTGTGCAGCTGGTCCTAGCTCCTCGGCAGGCGCCGGCAGCCCAGACGTGCCGGTGCCGGTGCCGGTGCCGGAGCCGGAGCCGCTCCGCACGCAGCCGCGGGGCCGAGCTCAGCCCCGGGCCCGGCGGGACCGCGTGGCCAGCGCCGGCCTCCCCCCGCGCTTCCTGCGCCAGGCACGGCCGCGGACCCTCCCCTGCGCTTCCGCCCCTCGCTGGCCTGAGTCCATCCCAAACAGCCCACGAAAAACTGCAGCTGTGAGTCCGCACCACGGCGTGGCGAAGCCCTCCCCACCCCAGCACACATCTACCTCCACAGCTTCCTTTCTACACGGACGCTTGCTGCAGTAATCGGCATCTGAGTTATGCAGAACTGCACCCACTTCCTTGAAGGAGGGATGTTTAAGTGGAGAAACATCTGTCAGAAAAGCCACTGACACCCAGCTTCCACCAGGAAAAGCTCCATTTCCAGGGACGAGTTAAACCGATGCAGCATCCTCCAGCCTGCAGAGTGAAGTGAGCAAACAACTCGCACAGGGCTGACCTGCTGAGATGTTTTGTGACCCACACCCAAGGCCATAGCACAGGGCTTGCTGGGTAGGGCAGGAGTGACCCAGGACCCTGGGCTAGTTTTCCCTCCCACAGCAGGCCCTCCTGCCGCAGACAGCAACTTGGACTCCCTGGGAAGGTGCCAGCATGGAGCAGGGTCAGAGCTCCTTGCAACAGCAAGCAAGGATCAGAGGGAGGGGACAAAAGCTGCCAGGAGGAGGATGAACGCAAACCTGTCACAGAGCCAGCACATAAGTCACCTCCTGGAGACATGTTTTTTCTCCTGGGAATTCAGACTCCAAGAGATGGAACTGCATCAAGGAGAGGGGGGTGCCTGGACAAGGGCAGAGCTCTGCTCCTTTCCTGTGCCTCTAAGCAGCACTAAGGGACCACTGAAGGGCTGTGTTATCCTTGGCCTCCTCTCACACACCCTGTGTGGGGGGATATGGCACATGGGCAGAAAAACCTCTTCATGGGAGCTGGAGGGCAGTGAGCTGGATCGTTCTGAGGCTATACAGAGATGAGTACACAAACAGCAGGGAAAGGCTTTTGCCTGGAACAGCAGCCAGTGAGGGAAGCTTGTGGCAGGAGAAACCAGTCTACAGCGGGAAATACATCCAGCAGCAGCTTAATGAGCCTCTCATTAGCTCTGCTTTGACTCTGGTACCCAGAGCAGGACACTTGCTTTAAACCCACTGCAGACAGAGACCTCTCTTTCACCCCAGATGCCTTGTGGCACATTCCTGTTGGGATGGGCACATTCCCTCTGCCTCATCCCTGGCACGCTGTCATCCATCCACTCAGAGCTGTGCACTCAGGGTGGCAGCGAGTTTGTGACATGCAGCTTGCTTCCCAAAACCCAGTCCCAGCTCTGGGCTTGGAGTTGGTCAGGCCATAGAAGCAGGAAAGCAGAGGGTGAGATACACACAAGCTCCAGTTAAGGCTCCCCAGGTGCACCCAGGAATCACATGAAGGACTTGGATCTCACCCTTCAGGAGCGGCTGGAGAGCCTGAGAGAGAAAAGCTTTTAGCAGCAGGCTCTGAAGGCATCACTTGAATATCTCCTTGAAGGTCAAGAGTACAGGGGCCTGAGCAGAGGGAAGCTGTGAGAGCTGTTTGCACACCTGCACACCCTTGGCTGCTCCCCTGCTCTCCGGACAAGAGACAGGCAGAGGAGGACAAAGGGACTGATTTCAGCCCTGGGCAGATGAAAGGCTGTGGCAGTCACTGCCCAGGTGAAAGGCAGGTATGGGCTGTGCCCCTGCACCTCAGCATGGGGAGAGCTGGCCTGGCAGCACCCCCCCAAGAGATGTGGACACCCAAGCCCTCCCCTCCAGGCCTCCTCTGTTCCCTCATGAGCCCTGTGGTTCAGAGTGAGGTATCCTGGAAAGCTGCAACTCTCCAGAGGCTTGTCCAAGTGCAAGGATGGGCCTGCCCTGCCTATGTAGCCATGGGCAGGGTTGTCACAGAGCTGCGTCTTTGTGGGACAGCACTGAGGATGGCAGAGGATGGCCAAAGGGCTCACCTTAGCTGCAGGACTTCTCCATCTCTTTGGTGCCTCCACAGCCAGCTGCCAGAGCCTGATCTCCTCCTTTTGGCTGAAAAGCCCCATGTCAGCCTGGCACACCAGCTTCAAGCTGCAGAAGGGCAGATTCCTGCCTGGTGCAGCCACCCCCTTTTTCCATTAGCAGCTGTGACAGGGCAGGGATGGAAAGACAGGATGGAAACAAGCACAGGGACTGTGAATTCCTTCCTAAACCTCTCCAGAGGATCTGGCAAAGCCATTTCCCTTCCTCTTCCTACAGCATGGGAACGAGCAGGAGGGCAAGAATCTCATGACTCGCTCTGCCCTTGCTCTGCCTCCCCACTCCAAGAAGCTTTGGCAAAACCCTGACTAAGCCAGAAGCCTCCTCCCAAAAGCCTGCAGCCAGATGTGGGTGGGTTTTTTTTGTTGGATCTAGGCTTGGGCAGATGCCTGCTGGCTGCCCTGCTCCCACACTGGAAACAGCACGGGCAACAGGCTTGTCTTTGCTAGAAATAGAGGCTGGCATCTGTGCCAAGCTAAACCATGCAGTGGGGATGGGATGAGACCTGGCACAACAGGGGGAAAGCCCCAACAAACTGCAGCCAAAGTTAAAAGGAAACAAATCTTCAGTGTGGATGCCCTGCAAGAAAGCAGCACTGCCCAGAACTGACCAAGGTCACAGAATGGGTTTGATTGGAAGGACCTTTAAAACTTATCCAGTCCAACCCCTGTGGTCAAAAGGGACTTCTGCAATGAGAGCCCCAAGCAACCTGACCTGGAATAGTTCCAGGAGTGGGGAGTCTCCCACCTCTCTGGGCAACCTGGGACAGTGTCCAAGACTTTCCAGATACTCCAGATCCACCAATCTGCAGCTTGCACCCTTTTGGCCCAACAGCTCCTCACTGGTGGTTAGAATGCAGACCTCAAAGTTCAGAGAAGCAGAAGCGCAAACCTGTAAAGAAGTGCCCAGCTGGCCATTGCCTATACAGAGGGTGTGGTGATGTGACAAGAAGCCCACATAGGGTGAATGAAGAATCATGGAATGGTTTGGATTGGAAGGGACCTCAAAGACCATCCAGTTCCAACTCCCCTACCATGGGGCAGGGACATCTACTATACCAGGCTGCTCAAGGCCCCATCCGACCTTGAACACTTCCATGCTTGGAGCCTCCACAACTTCTCTGGACAACCTATTCCATTAGATATTGCTTACTGAAACCTAATCTCAATCCAGCTTCTTGCAGTATGAAGCCATCAGTCCTCTTCCTGTCTCTCCATGCCTTTGTAACAAGCTCCTCTCCAGCTCTCCTGCAGCCCACTTCAAATCCTTGAAGGCAAAAGGGAGAGGAAGGGGAGATGCATTCCACACCCAGCTGCAGGCAGCAAGGCAGCCACAAAGGGCAAGGATGTGCTGGCAGCTAGAAGGGTCTCACCGTTAAAACAGGTGCAGTGTCCTTGGTGGGCAGCTCAAACAGGAGAGGTACTTAGAGTGTACTCATGGGGTGCAGAGGATGCTTGCCCCATTCCCTTCCAGCATAGCAGGGGTTTGCTGCTGATGTATTTACACACCAGGGACTGACCAAGGCCCTGCTGCAGTCTGCATCATCACACCAGGTTCCTCCCAGGAGCACAGGAGTCTGCAGGCAAAACCAAGAGCCAGGATCCCCAGGGCAAGTCGCAAAGCTGATCTGCTCACCCCTGCTCCAGTCACTGCAAAAGAGGTCACCAGGAATTGTGAAAGGAAGCCAGTTTACCATGGGGGCCCTTGCTACTGCTGTCTGCACAGCACTGCCAGCCACGTGCAGAAGCGAGGTACCTTGGAAGGGTGAGGTGAGAGTTCAGCCTCTGTGGCACAGACAATTTATAAACAAAACCCCATCATAAACAAATGTGATTGCCACATCATTTGCAGGCTGTGTCACTGCTTCTGCTAATCAAGTACCAGTTTCTGTTCCTTCTCCTCCTCCTACATGTCAGCTACAACTGAGAAAAGCCAAGGAAGAACTAAGCAAATGCTGCAATACAGGAAAGGTAACCAAGTGCCCAAACCAGGAGGACAAACATTGAACTCGTATTTGTTTTAGTTGCTGAAAGATCAACACCCTAGTTATTAGCTAATAAGATCCCAGCAGCACTTACCACCCAAGTGCTTCCTCCCTTACTCAAAGTCTTGGCCACAAGGCAACCTACATGAGGAAATTAATTACTTGAGCCAGCAAGGAGTCCTTCCCTGCAGCCCTGGCCAGCTACTGACACTCAGGGACAGATTTTCATCTTAAAGCATCTGCCCCAACCCTGTGATGTTCCCTCCAGTACTGTTCTGTGTGGGCTTCTGCATTTGACCCAGGACAAGCCCAGCTGAGGAGGCAACAGGGTGCTGCCAGAGCTGCTGCTGCCCTGTTGCTGCTCATTACTCAGGAACATGTGACAGAGGGTGCAGGAGATTCCCTGCTTGTCTCCAGCAGCCAGGCTTGCCAAAATGAATCACACATTTACCACACGGTTTAACTCCCTCCTTCCTGGACAGTGAGGAGAGAAAAATAATGGAAAGAGGTTAATAAGGTTACAAAACTCAACAGCTTCTTCTCCTTTTGTACCAGCACTGACACTAGCCCCCAGACCAGGTCAGGGAATTTTGCTCCCAAAGTGACTTCCCAGCCTGGGCTGGGTCTCTTCAGAGAGCTATCACAGAACAAGAAGTTCATCAGACTTTGGGCCGTAAACTCCCAGACACATTCCAGGGAGGCCTGGCAGGCTGCTCTCTCCTCCTGCAGTTCACCCTCTGGGAGCTACAGATGTCCCTGGCTCCAGCAGATTCAAGCACACATCAGATGTGGTCTGAAATCTTGAGATAGCAGATGCTGGGGGGGGTCAATGCTTCACCACCACCCACACACACCCNTTTTTTTTTTGCAGCAGGAACTCCCTGCCCTCTTCAGCCTCTGATGGGTTCTGTGACTGCCTCTCATAGGAGGGGTAGCAGCAGGGGTGCAATGAAGAGCTGAGCAGCTGTTACCTCTTACCCAAACTCCTGCCACGACCTTCAGCAAATCCTGGCAACTCCCACACCTCCATTTCCTTCATCACCAAAAAATCCCACCCTCAGGACGCTCCGAGTGCTTCCTTCCTGATCCCCTCCTTGCTGCATGAGCTAGGAGCTGTGCTTTGGGAGCACAGTGGAACACCTCAGTGCCAGGTGCCTTTCTTTGCTCCTGACACCTGTTTGCAGCCACACTCCTGAGCCTGCCCCACTGTCCCCAGGTCAGCACTAGCACACTGCTCGTGACCATCTCCTCCCCTTGTACCTTCCTAGAACAAGTATTTCCAAGATTATTTTCATCAGATAAACCTGGCAGTTCAGGGAATAATGGAATGGCTCAGGTTGGAAGGGAGCTCAGAGAGCATCTACTCCAAACTCCATGGGCAGAGACACCTCTCGACTAGACCCAGCTGCTCAAAGTCTCATCCAGCCTGGCCTTGAACACCCCCAGGGAGAAGACAGCCACAACCTCTCTGGGCAGCCTATTCCAGAGTCTCGCCACCCTGGCACTGAAGAACTTCCTTCCTCAGATCCAGTCTAACTTTGCTCTCTTTCAGCTTCAAATCATTCCCCCTTGTCCTGTCTCCAGACACCCTCAGGAAAAGTTCCTCTGCAGCCTTGCTGGAGGATCCCCTCAGGTGTTCTGTTGTGCTGTCAACTACCACAACAAGCAGGTATCATTTGTGTCGTGCTGGCAGCTCAGGGCAGCCCAGAGCACCCCAAGACATGGGTGGGCGCATGGAGGAGTGGCACATGGCTCTAACATGCTGGAACAAGGACCACAGCCAGGAAACAAGCAGGTACCAGGAAGGTGACACCAGCAGGGCTCCTCAGAGCCTGAAGCTGTGGAGTGGTGCTACCTGAGAAGATTATTAAGTCTGGTAAAGAGAGAGGATCATTCCCACGGCACGGCAGAGGTGGTGGTGAAGCTGTGGAATGGGAACATGGCTGCTGAGAGAACACAAAGCAGCTTGCACATGGCTGCCAAAATGGTTGTGTCCACAGGGATTCTGCACCCATGGGCTTGCTCCCATCTCCTGGGAGGGACTTGCCATCCTGCCCTGAATCTCCTGTTCCTGCTCCTCCAGCAGCTTCTGCCAGTGCCAGCTTTCACACCCCTGCTCCCCTGGAAATGCCAGAGAGGCTGTCTGGGATATAATCCCCTTTCCCTTCCCATCCCAGAGGAGAGGAGAATGGTGGCTCAGAAGTACTGAACTGCTGTAAGCTGTGGCTTCCCAAACTTCTGAAGCCCTCCTGTGCTTTACTGCAGCGTTGGCTGAGGGACCCCTTGTCGTCTCAAACCGGGGCAGGCCACGTGGAAGGATCTGGTTTCAGGAACATCAGTAACTCTAGAAGAGGGCTGGGGAGGGAGCAGTGCACAGGAACAGCAGCCAGACTGTCCAAGGCAAACAGTGGGCACAGGTTGTTCAACCTTTCAGTGGAAAACCAGGACAGCACCAACTGGAACAAGCTGCCACTGCAGACAGGAGCCACATGCTGGCAGCCAGCACGGCTGGCACTAGGCATTGCTGCACTCACCAGCACCCAGGTTAGCTTTCCTCAAAGCCTCAGTGCCACTTGGACACCAGCAAGTGTCATCCCTGGTTTGGGTGTGGGGCCAGAAGCTCCTCAGAGAAGCAGGGAGGCGTAGGACAGCAGGCCAGATTGCAGACCCATGCATGCAGCCTGCTGACTGGAGCTGAGCACCCAGCAGCCAGGAAGTTTCTTGGTAGGCTGCCACTGCTCCCAGACCCAGCAGAACACCCACAGAACCAGCAGCCAGCCCTTGCCTCTTGGCAGTGCCAGAGGTTGAAATCCCCCAGGTTGAAATCCCCTGGAGAAACAATAAACCTGTGAATTTTATGAACTCCCAGAAGTGCTGCTGGGTTTGTATACCTTAGCAAAATATCCTGGGCAGCAGCCATGCTGTGCTGATCCTGGGATGCAGCTGACAGGCAGTGATTATGCCCAGACACAAGCTCAGATGATTCAGCAGGGAGTGTGAACCACCAGCGTGGCCAGAACAGATCGTCATGGTCACTGCGTCTCCATTCCAACCACCAAGCAGGAAAAAGAGGGAGTCTGAGTCTGGCTACAGACGTCTCTGTACGGAAAACTCCAGATAACCTTGTTACACAAAACTAGTTCAACACCTCCTAGGGAGTCAGAGGGGGCTGATGTCTCCTTACTATTTTTGGCCACACGGACGCAGCCAGAGCCTGCTGCAACGACAGAGCTTTCCCTGCATTTTCAGCAGCAGCAGTGCTCATGTCAGCAGCATCCTGCTGGGACTCCTCTGCCAAACAGAGGACCCTGGGGTACTCTGTATGGATTTCCACCTCTGCCCCTAAAAAACAAAATGCTCGAGCAAAGCTTTAGCACCTTTCTTTAACTTCCTCATGTCTCTGGCACCTTCTCAGGAGCATGGTGAGGGCAGCAGAGGTATGTGGGCAGTTGACTGCCACATCCCAACATGGCTACTGGGAGCTCCACCAAACTCCAGCCCCCAGTTCCCACTCACCAACAACCTTTTTCCTGTGATCTTCCTAAGTCCCACAACATGAAACCTGCCCTATGGACACTAGAACTCGGGGATTACAGACAGGGTGGTAAGACACTGGCACAGGTTGCCCAGGGAAGCTGTGGATGATCCCTCCCTGGAGGTGTTGAAGGCCTTGAGCAAGCTGGGCTAGTGGAGGTGTCCCTGTCCATGGCAGTGGGGTTGGAACTGGATGATCTTTGAGGTCCCTTCCAACCCAACCCATTCTGTGCATCTATGAATTATTCTCAGAGATGTGGTTCTCTGACCACCAGTCTTTATGAGGTTAAGAGCTTCCGAGGCCCAGCAGCTCTAGCAGGGTCCAAGTAGTCAACTTAAAGGTGAAAAGCAGGCTTGGGCACTTTCTGAGATGTTCCTGGTCTGCATGAAGATGCCATCATGAGCTGCACTGAAAATAATGTCAGTGTGAAGTGGGGTAGGAGAGGAATGTAAGCTCAGGTTCCCAACACTGAAGTGGCTGTACAAAGCACTTTGTATTTCAGAGCCACCTGGCCCGTCCCCACCTCAGCCTGGCAAAGCCATCCCCAGGGATGTGTTCATCAGGCAGTTGGATGGTTCAGAGTCAAGTCTATGGGCAGATCATCAAAGAAACACTTCCCTGTCAGCTCAGATAGGAAAGTTCATCCGCCCTTTTCAAGCACCAAAGTGCTCCCTGTCTCTCTCCCACATCTCTCCCAGGGCTGAGTTCTGGTTTCTGCTATTCCAAGTTGCAGTTCCCAGTCCAAGGCAAACCAAAGAATGCAGTGCAAGGGCATCTGATGAGCACAGACATTGTGTGGCTGCTGCTGTCCACAAGCCCCAGGAATGTGCTCTGGTCTGACCCAGCAGCATGTTTCTGACTGGTGCTTTGACCCTGCCACCTCCACCCCAGCCAGCTCCACATCTTCCCGTAGAACTTGTTCCTGGCAGTCCCTAGGGAAGAGGGAAGCTCCCTAACACACAAGTCAGGGGGCTTTTTGCAAGACCAGGCTGAAGGACCTGTACCTCTGCACAGCAACACTGCAGAAGAGCAGAGCTGGCTCCACAGCACCCAGTGCACCTCAAAATCACCATCTCTGAAATTTCAGAGTCAGGGCAATCCAGGCTGGGTTCTGGCAGCAATCAACCTTCCGGGTTCAATCACTCTAACATTATCCCATCCAACTGAAAAATCATTTGCCTGTCAGGTCCCTGCTGCATGCAGGAGCCCAAGAGGCTCTTGCTGGGCTAATTCCTCAGTCTAGAAACATTTGCAAATTCCCATCTCATAATTCAAATAGCTGCAGACAAAATACTCCCCTAAAGGCACTGTGATGTACTGCACAAGAATACACATTTGTCAACAGTCAGTGTGCTGGAGAGAACCCCAGCAGCAGTTCTGCACAGCAGCAGAGCCCCATCTGGCTCACCACAAAACCTTCTCCACATGCTCGGAAGTCCATGTCCCAAATGCCAGGCTGGAAAAGACCTCTCAAATCAAGTCCCCAGGAGATCCCCACACACATCTCACATCTGCCACCATAAAGATCACGTTCAGAGACTGAACCAAAGACAGAGTGGAAATTTAGAAAGGAACTTAAGCAAGTTTCAGCTCACAGATAAAAGCGAAGTTTGTAGGAAGCAATCTCAGAACCTCCCTCATGCCAGGTTCACAAACAGACAGCAGGGAGGAGTTACCTCTGCGGGGCAGCTGTCCCCAGCCGCCCGTCCCCCACGGCTGCCGCTCAGTCACCATGTCAGCAGGGCCAGGATCTGCAAGAGAACACAACACCAGCTCCCGGGGCTGTGCTGAGGGCCAGATATTTATGCTGCTGAGAGAACTGGGCTGGCTCCAGCGGCAACTCTGAAATTTAAACACACACTCCCTCTGCAGCACAGCAAAAGCACAGGCTGGGGCGGACAGCTGCCACATGCGATCGCAGCCCTGCCCCGTGAGCCGGCACAGCAACCCCAGCAGACAGCTTCAGCCTCTCACCAGCATCTTGGCAGCAGAAGCCTTTGCCTCACAGCAGCCACAGCCAGAGGCTGAGCTCCTCTGACAATGCATGAACCTGATGCTAGGGAAGGCTCCACGGTGCTTATAAGGTGGCTTCTGGCCTCAGCTTGCTCCATGCCCCTCTAGGAGGCTGTCAGAAACTTACTGCAACTTTAATGAACTTCCTTCTTGGGTGGCTGAAACTTAAGGACTTGACAGAGTTCATTCACTCCTCTTGGTTTTCCTGATAACTTTGAAAACAGCCTCCTATGAATTTCAAGCTCAGGAGAGCATGAAGAGACCAGCACTGAAGAAAAAAGCCCTGGCTCCTGAGGCTCTGAACAAGAGGACTCAGAGAAAATCTGCTCTATCTTTAGCCACAGCTATGCAGACTGACTGGACTCACACACCAGAGATGTTGTGAACATGATGCTACTTGAACCCATGTCCCCTCCCTGACGTTACCCAGGCTTAGCTGCTCCTCCTATCCTAATGGAACATCTTCATTTGGTATTGCTGCCTCCAGCATGGGATCACTCTGCCAGGGAGCTCCTGCAGCAATCCTGCCAGCACCACACTGAGAGGAGCAAGGTCAGGGTAGAGAGGGAATCCCAACCTGTGTTGCACATCCCCTGGGTCTGACACAGCACAAGAAGCTGCATCTGCTCAGGAAAGGATTAAAAACAGAAGACAAAACCTCTGCCCCAAAAGCCAAGGCTCCTGGCATGGCATCATGAGTGTGCCCAGCACATGCCAGGCACAGCATGGGTGTGAGATCCAAAGGGTCACCCCAGCCCCTGGCACTGCACCATTGCTCACATCAGGATTGCTCCTCCTCAAGAGCAGGAGGCTCTGCAGGGAGACCTGGCCAGGCTGAGGCAGACTGCATGAAGTTCAATAAGGCCAATTGCTGGATCCAGCACTAGGGTCACAACAACCCCCTGCAGCAGCCCAGGCTTGGGCAGAGTGGCTGGGGAGATGCCCAGGAGAGAAAGACCTGTGGGTGTTGGTCAACAGCAGGTGAAGATGACTGAGCAGCATGTTCAGGTGGCCAAAAAGGCCACCAGCATCCTGACCTGGATCAGCAATGGTGTGGCCAGCAGGAGTAGAGCAGGGATCAATCCTCTGCACTGGGCATACTGCTGTGATTCTTGTAGTCAGTGATATAAAAATCACAGCCCCCTGAAGGAAAAGATTTGCAGATGAGGGGAGCTGAACAGAGCCTGCCCAAAGGTCAGCTGGTGAGGGAAACAGCACAAGTCCTGCACCCAGCCCTCTGCTTTAGTGGGGGCCATAAAACCCCAAGCAGGAGCTTCACTGTCACAGCAAGACATGAATGCAGGTTTCTCACCCCAAATCAAAGGGAGTTTTTCTAAACAGCCCAGACCAAGCTTTGCTTTGGCCTTCCTGATGAGCAGCAATAATGAAGTCATGACAACTGCACTGGCCCATCAGGGGGCAGCAATAAAGCCTGTCCCTGATTCAGTAACCAAGGGTAAGGTTGACACTGTCAAGGAGAGCATCAATTACACCCAGACCACACCCTGAGCTGTCACAGACCAGGGCACTGCTGCTGCCAGAGATCTGAGCAGTAGAACTGAGTCACTGACTCACATGGTGCTGCTCACAACTCAGCACCAGGACACGTGCCAGCACCAGTGCACACAACACTGACACCATCTCAGAGCAAGGAGGGAACTTGCCTGCACATCCCAGCTTAGAGTCCCTGGCTGACACATGGCAAAGTCCTGGAAAAATCTCCCACTTCAGCACTGCCTGGGGCATGCTTGAACCAGAAGGGGAAAGGGATTCCCTGCTGAAAGCAGAAAGGGAGTTTGCATGAAAAGAAAAGGCAGAAGGAGGGACAAGCAGAGCAGAAACAGGACATAAGCTGCTTCAGCCAGCAGCTCACTGGTTCAGGTCAATCAGCCTTGGGACTCTGGTTTACAAGTTGGCCACTGCTCTGTCCTCCTTCCACACTGAGATCCCTCTGCAGACGCTGTCCAGAGCCTATAGCCATGTCTGAAGCCTCTCATTGGGGCTTTCCCAACACGTGGGGATTCAGCAGACCAATTCCTTCCCAAAAGCACAGCTGTCACTTGTGTGCACAAGCCCTCTACACTGAGACACTGTGTGAAGCCACACAGACACAATACAGTCGATGACAGACTGGGAAAAGCATAGATGGGATGATCACAGGGGTTCTTTTCTCTCCTGCTCCACTGACAAGATGCATCTTCAGCTGCTTTTCCTTCCTCTGTCCTGATTTTCCATCCAGGGACACAAAAACACCTACCTTTTAAATAGGTTTTGAACCTTACTTCACTGGCTTTGGTAAATAGGTTGAAAGCTCTTGGATCATAAACAAACAGGGATGTTAAACACCACTTGAGGTGGAGTCAGTGTACACACGCTCCTGGAAGCATGGCAAGGCAAGAAGGCCTTCTGACCACACGAGAAAGGGAAGGTCAAAACCCCTCTGGGAAGGAAGAGTTTAGTATAACAACAGAATCCTCACTGGTTTTAGCAACAGAGCTTGGAGCTAGCCAACAACGAAGGAAGAAACACAACAGGTTGGTCAAACAAAACAAAGGAGGGAAGCAGGATGTGAAAGAAAATTAGGTCTCTTGCTTCAAGGTCCTGCTACCTGCTTCTGCACGCTCCTTTGCCTCCCACCTAGGGCTTTCTACCAGTCTTCTGAAGCTAGTGAAGAGTTGCACTCGAGCCAGCCCGCGTGCAGGCACCGCTGCCCTGCATGGCACAGGGCAAGGCAAGTGCCCAGTGCTGGACCCTTGAGTGCTTCAGAGCCACTGTTGAATAAAGGCTCTTTATTCAATGATGGTGCTTTACAGATGGACAAAGCACAGCACTGACAGGAAACATCATGTATGTGGGATCTCAGGAAACCAGGAGCAGAACATGGAAACGTGAGGGATGAGGAAAGGACTTCTCATGCACCACTCGCCTGATGCACCCACTGGAGAACCATCCTGACCTTCTCACTTCTTCCAGCCCCAGACCCCAGCATTAGTCCACCACAGGTTAATTAATTCCCCCGCTGCCACTCCTTCCCTGGAGAGAAGGAAGGCAGAGTGCCCCCTGCCTCATGACCCCTTGTTTGGGCCATATGCCATTCCCCTTTTCGCCTGATTTCCCAAGCAGGAATGAGAGCCTGAACTCTAAAATCACTGAAACGTCCCTGCTCTTCCAGCTCCAAGTCACTGTCCCTCCCTGCCTCCCTTACGCTCAGACCCATGCACCTGAGCTCCCTGCCCCTTTCACCCCACACTCTCACAAAGCCCCCATGTGCCATATCCTCAAGCCCACACCCAGAGATTCCCTGTCCCAGCCTCTTGCCCTGCTCCTCGTTATTGCCTATTGCACAGCACAGCCTGTCCTTCCATTCGTACTCCGCATCCTCCCTTCTGTCCTCGGTACGTTCAGTGCTCCAAATCCTGTCCCCGGCCCCCCACTGCCTCGTACCTGTGCCCCCCCTCTCCACTGACTCGTAACCCCGCGCCCGTGTCTCACGCACTCCGTGCCCTGCTCCCTCGCACCTCCCCGCCCCTGCTGCCCCACACCAATCTCCGCTGCCTCTGCCCCATGACCCCGTGCCCTTTTCCCCCGCATGTCCCTATCCTCGCTGAGCCCCCACCCGGTGCCTGTCGGGTACCCCCAGGCCTTACTCCACTCACCTCCGGCCGCAGTTCGCCTCCGCTCCGGCCCCACCGCGGCACCACCACCCGGCCCCGCACGTCACCGCTCCCGCCCTGACGCCACCGCGGGCCGGGGNAGCCAAGTGGCGCCCCCTGGCGGGCTCAGGCAGCGCTCTCTCCCCCCGCGGCGGGAGCGAGGCCTCATGGGAAGAGTAGGCGGGGCGCGCAGGGCATGCTGGGTAGGGGCTGCATAAGGGCGGTACCCGGGGCGGTGCCGGGGGCGGTACCGGGGG
>VWZI01004865.1:146319-160447 GCA_013396835.1 Psilopogon haemacephalus
GGGGGGTCTGTGCGCGGCTCTCCGCCGCGGGGTTTGGCTGTGCCCGGGGCTCTCCCGGGGGCAGGGCAGTCTGAGTCCTGTGCCACCTCCGTGGCAGCGCCAGCCTGTGCCAGACGCTGCCAGTTGCCCCCTGCTGTGGCTATTGGAAGCTGCCCTGGCTGGCAGAGTGGGAACCGGCACAGGCTGAGCTTATATCCCGCTAGGAGATGTGAGGATAGTGAGGACAGTGAGGACAAAGGCGCTGCGCCACCAGCCCTGCCAGGCATGTGTTTCTTTGACACCAGGATCATTATGACAACACTGCCCAGGGTGTGTTTCTTTGACACCAGGATCATTATGACAACACTGCCCAGGGTGCCTGTGGGGGACTCTGGGGGTCCCCTCCCCACTTTGAGCCCCTCACTGCTCTGCAGCCTGCAGGAATAGAGCAGCTGCCTTTGGGCGGAGGGAGGGGACAAGTTTTGTGCTGTCGCTGCCATTGCTTGAGGTTTGGAATGGAGCCGATTCTGCACCTTCACATCCTGGGTAAGTCACAGCAGTGGCCGCTGCTAAGTGGTGCCTTGTTCCCATTGCAGAGCTCAGGTGATGCCACCTGCTCCTGCAGCCACCAGCTCTGCCTTCCCGAGAAGAACCCCAGCACAGCAAGACGGTGGAGTCTGGGCTTGGAGGCTAGAGTCTGGGTTTAGAGATGTGAAATGTTTATACTGAGAGCAGCAAAGTTTGTGTCTGACTGCAAACGCTCACAAGTGAGATGTTACCACACAGCGAGCTCCATATTTCCCCCAGAGGAACCTCCCTGGCACACGCAGATGCAGGCAGCACCCAGGCTAGAGCAGGGATGGTTGGAGCAGAGCTGCATCTCCTGTGAGCTCTGGAGATCCTGCTGCAGCTTCTTCCCGGGTTGTTGGCTCCAGCCCTTGGCCAGCTGCTCCGGGAGGATGAGGCAGATCCAGGCGCATCCAGACCTGGCAGCAGATCAAAGGCAGGCACTGACACTGCCTCCGGATCTTCCCTCCATGCCTGCCCTTGCCTGCAGCAGTCCATGGCACAGCTTTTTGCGGTGTGGGAACTGGACTCAGGAGCTGCATCAGGGAGGGACGGTGCAGCCCCAGGGCTGGGGACAAGCAGTGACACTGCCGTCTGCAGATGTCGCCCCTGCGCAGGGTGAGCACCCTTGTGGCGAGGCTGTGGCTCAGAGCCACGGGGGCGTGCGGAGGTGGCCCTTTTCCTCCTTGCCAAGGTGCGGTGACAGACATGTCCAATCAGGGGTGAGATGAAGCTGACAAGGGACACCCAGCCCATTTCCTCTCCAGCAGTGGTGCTCAGCACGCCCCCTCCTTGCTCGGGGAGCAGCTGTGCCAGGAGCCCCATGGCTCCCGTGCCTCCAGAAATGACACGGCCCTGGCCTCTGTTGCAGGGCACTGAGAAGGTCCTGCTCCACCCAAAAACCTCTGGAGGAATCCTGTGTCATGTGGACCAACTGGGATGGCACAGAGCTGGACAGGGACCCCAAATCTGCATGCAGCTGGTGGGACCATACTGCTGCTCAGAGCCACCCTGCTGCAGCCCAGAGCAGTGAGGAGGAGCAGAGCCAGGTCCGCCACGGCTGTCAGCATGAGGGCTGCAGGCGCCCACGCCCTCCCTGTTCGTCAGCAAGGCTGCGTAGGACCAGGGCACGGGGCCACCCTGTCACCCTCATGGCCACACAGGGCCACTTTGTTCCAGGGCAGCCACATCACTGCTGACAGCCACAAAAAGGCACAGTGAGAAACATGAGCTGAGAGCAGCAAACAGATCGCAATCTCCTCCCGAGCAGCAGCTCAGACCTGGGCTTTGATGCCTGCTGCCAGTGCCTGTTTGCAGAGGGGACCTCTATATGACTGTGGGCTCTATACCCTGCACAGTACGGACTCCAGATCCCAGGCACCTGGGGCTGGATTTAAAGAGAGGTGCTGGGAATCTGCCCTGGTGTTGGTGTGGGGGTGTGGTTTAGTGTAGGAGTTCAGCACACTTGGCTTTTGGTCTTAGTCTTTTGGGGAGCAAATTAGGTGGAGGAGAAGGGCCAGACCAGGGTTACTGGGGAGCTACCATCCCCTGGCTCCCCATATCCTGAGCCAGGACTTCCTGAAGCAGCCCAAGGGCAAAGTGCCCTACTAAAGGCCCAAGAACACTTAATTGATTAATTAATCATACAGGCCTGTTTGCCCTCCCAGATGTCACCCCTCTGTCAGCCTGGCCATGTAGAGGGACTTAATCTTCTATGGCCAGTTCACCAGCATCTGTGTCCCTCTTGGTCTTCCCCAGCCCAAAATCTACTGGTGGAGCCTCTTCCCATGACTTGGGTCTGAGTTCTTTCCAGGGCTCTTTTCCACATCTAGAATCAAAACCCTGCAATGGTTCCTGCAGGGAAGAAGGTCTGCAGGACAGGGACTCCAGAAGCTTTATTGCTTGTTGGTTTCTGCTAACATCTAGGTGACATCAGTGACCAACCACCACCTTCAGGAAGTGCAGGAGGCCACCCCAGCCTTTTCTGGGCACCACTCAGTCTGCCAGGGCGCCCCTGGCAGCACCCAGGGCACAGCAGGTGATGCAAAAGTGTTGCTGATGGAAACCAAGGGGGAACTGAATCCCTGGGCACTGCTGTCCAGAGCTGCAGGGGAGCGGAGTCCACATCCCACACTTGTGCAGCCCAAAGGAGGAGGCTCTGCTGCTTTCAGCCCTGGACTGGGCTGTCTGAGCCTCCAGGCACATCGTGGCTGCAGCCCTTCCCTGAAGGAACAGGAGCATCGCTGCCTTGCGTGTAGTCACCTCTGGGCTCTGCTGGTCCCCAGTTGTCCCCATACAGAGGGGACTATGTGTGCCCAGAGGGATGTGCTGGGTCCCAGTGGTCCCTGCTGGGCTCTGCCTTCCTGACAGGCTAGTTGGTGGGCTCTGCAGCCTTGGTGTCCACATCTGAAGATGGTGGCATGCTGCTGTCCCCACCATTGATCACGTTGTCCTTGCTGTTGTCCCTCGTGGGCTTGCTTCCTTTATCCTCCACTTTCTGCTTGAGTCTGAAGGAGGAATCCTGTCGGGACAGGAGGGGCTGGTAGCCAGTGAAGCCTCCTCCACTCACTGTGCGCTTGTCTGGAGACAAATAGAGAAGATAATTGTTTGCCTGAGGCCCCAACTGACCTGAAGAAGGGAGTCCTGGGTCTCCTTGTCAGAAGCATTAGAGTATCTTCTCTGAAAGGTGATCACTGGGGAGATAGGTGGGAGAGATGGGTAACAGCAGTTGTAGAGTCTCCTTCTCTGGAGAACTTCCAAACCCCCCTGTCCATTGTGACTCTGGGCAAGCTGCTGAGGGTGCCCTGCTTTATCAGGGGGCTGGACTGGATGACCTCTGGGATTCTGTGAGCCTGGGCCCAGGCCTCAGTGTGAGCATGCTGCAGAGGGGCAGGGAGGGTGTGGTGGCTGCTGCCCTACCTCCTGGCCCGATGGGGTGCATCAGGCGACTCATCTGCACGTTCCAGTGCTTGACGTTGGTGCTGGCCTGGCGCAGCTTCTGCTGGGCTGCCTGTGAAGGTGAGAGGGGTGAGCTGGCTGCCCCACCCCCTGCACTGGAGGCTTCCCCTGCCACGGAGACTCAGGACATCCTCTTCTAGGCCCCTGCTCATCCTCCAGTCCTCCCCCTGCACACTGCCATTGCTGACACTGTTCTGCACACTGGCACTGTCCTCCCCAGGGCAGGACACCCTTGTCCCACCTCAAACCTGTGAATGGCACAGCTCAGAAAGCCCTAAGACAAGGCCAGCTCTGTCCTTCCCAATATAGAGGTGACAGAGAGGGCTGGGAAGTCCCCTGGGGCTTGCAGGGTGAAAGATGTGACACCCCTGTGATGCTCACCATGACATCTTGGTCCACCCTCTGCCTGTTCACTCTCACTTCTTCCAGCTGCTTCTGTGCCTCTTCCAGACACTTGTTCTTGTTCTCCATCTCCTGCTTGAGGACTTGCTTCTCCCGCTGAGTTTTGATGATATATTCTTCTTGCTCCTCCTTCAGCTTCATCAGCTGCTTCAGCTTCTCCTCTTCCTCAGCCAGTAGCCTGTCCACAAAAAGCAAGAGGTGATGATGTCCCCCTGCCAGTTCATTCACTGGCTCTCCCACGCTTGCCAGCAAACCAGGAAACCATCAGCACACCCCAGTCCAAGCTAGGGAGCATTGCAGTGCCCTGGGGAGTGTGCCCCAGGGCCCACCCCTGCTCAAGGAGGAGGAGCAGGGATGCCCTGGTCCTACCTGGCCTGGGCGTATCTCACAGCCTCCTCGTCCTGCCGTGCCTTCACCTCCTGCTGCAGAGCCTCCTGCAGCCGGTGCTGCATGTCCTCCAGCTCCAGGATGCGCCTGCGCTGCCGCTCGGCCTCCGCTTCCTTCAGGACCATCTCTGCCTGCATGGAGGCCCGAGCCTGGGCGGGGAGGGGACCCATCAGTGTAGGTGCCTGGTAGAGCCTTCACCACCATCCCCAGGACCCCCTTGCCCCCTCATGCCCCAGGGTACAGGGACAGATGTCTCCTACAGGCGGCACAGCCCATGGAGAGAGCTCCAGAGGAGGCTGTTTCCTGCTCAGGAGACAGTCAGCAATGGGCTCCCTGGTCACCCCAGCACTAGCACTCACCTCTCCCCTGCCCCCCCAGCTTCTTACAACCCAGGGCAGGTTGTCCTCATCTCCTGCTCCTCAATTACCTCATGCATGTCTGTGATGTCCCCTCCATCCCTCATCCTCAGGTCACTTACAGCCCCCAGGAGCCCACAGCTGATGGTTAGAGGAACATGACATGCTCCTAAAAGCTCCTCCAAACCCTGCTGGGCTGCCACAAACAAGGGAAGGGCTTCCCCACAAGCCTCGTGGTTCCCCACGCCAGGACACCCACCCCGGGAAGGAAGCAGCCCTGTGGCAGGACTCTCGGTGAGGACGCTCCCACCTGCTCAGCCTCCCGCAGCTGGACCTCCAGGGTCCTCTGCATCTCCTCATGCTGCTGCCTGCGCCTTTGCTCCTCCTCTTGCAGGAGTATCTCTGCCTGCCGTTGGGCCTCCTTGAGCAGCTCCAGCTCCTGCAGCTTCCTCTCCTTCTCCTCCTGCAGCTGCTTGAGCCGCTGCAGCTCCTCCTCCTTGGCCGCCTTACGCTGCTCCCGCTGCTCCCGCTGCTCCCGGCGCTTCTGCTTCAGGTCTTTGTGCAGGGACCTCTTGCCCTCGGCCTGCAGCCGGATCGCCGTCTGGATGGCTGCGGAGGGAGGGGGACAGTCAGCGGCACACGGCGGGGGCCGCGGCAGCCGGGCCGGGGGCACAAGGGGGGCACGGACCCAGCGTCCACTCCTGGCGCTGCCGCGTGTCGGAGGCGCTCATCTCGTAGGTGCGGGACGAGGTCTTCACGCAGAACAGGCACCGCTTGCCGTCGCGGTCGGGCAGCACCTGCGGGGACAGGACACCGCTGGCCTCAGCGCCCGCCGCGCCCCACCTGCCCCAGCCGCAGGGCTCCGTGCCCCTGCCCCGGGATGTCAACTGCTGTACTCCTGCGTCCTCCTTCCCGGGGCCTGAAGGCGTCTCCTGGGTTTGCTGTCCCCCAGCCGAGCGTGCCCAGGCCGCACCTCCACGCAGCAGTGCTTGTCCAGCGCGATGCTGCCCTTCTTCTCCTTCCGCTCCTCACTCAGGTAGTAGGACAGGACACTGGGCTTGAGCATGAACCACCGCTCCGACCAGTTCCTCCTCAGCTGGCCTTTCTTCCACAGGTAGCCCTGTGCCCGAGACACAGAGATCAGAACTGGGATGGGGGCAGGACAGGGTTTGTGCCCCAGGACACGTGGGCTCCTTGTGCCCCACGGTTTGTGCCCCAGGACATGTGGGCCCCTTGCCTGTTTGAGTACATCCTCAATGACCTCCTGGTACACCTCCTCCACAGCCATGCTGACAGCCTCCTGCTCAATGCCCCGCAGGAACCGCCCTGAGTTCACCATGTCCAGGAACTGCCAGACTGTCAGCCCCCCCTGCCCCTGTGGCTCCTGGCACAGGTAATCTTCCAGCTCGCAGGAGTTCAGCTCCACGTTCATGGCTGTGCAGATCTTCTTCAGCAAGTATTCCACCTGTGGAGATGAGGAACCGAGCGATGGGGAGAGCTGAGAGCCACCCTCACCCCACCAACCATTCTGGAGAGCCCAAGACCAGATCTCATTTCAGCCTGGAGATGCAGGACCCAGAGGTACCAGCCCTCGTCACAGGTGATTGTCCTGGCCAAGGTGTTCAAATGAGCAGGCAGGCTCAGGACGCTGACAATGATTTAGAGCTTGACCACTACTGTGGGGTTTTTCCTTTTAACCACAAGGCTGAGATAGTTTGGGCTTGTCTGGAGCAGTGCCTGGGGGAGAGCAGAGCAGCACTGCTGTCGTCCACACTCAGCTCACAAACAGGCATCTCCAATCATGGCCCTGACCTCAGCACTGCTGCTTTCCAGCCCATGTCAGAAAAACACTGGGAAGGAGAAGAAGGAGGTAGAGGTCCCTACAGAGGAGATGAAACTGTCAATAAATGGCTTTCAAAAAGAGCTGGAGTGGTTGGCAGAGTGTCGGGAAGACCTCCTTCAGCCCAGGTTTTGCTGACTCCTCTCCTCTACTCATGATGTGGGGACCACACTGAGCAGGTGACTGCAGAGAGGGGAACCACAGAGGAGTGCCCACACCCAGCTGGATTTTTTTCAGCAGGCAAGGGGCAGCAATTTCAAGGCATTTATTTATTTTTGGTTTTCCTAAGCTCAGCCCTGTGAGCCCAAAGCTGATTCAGTTTGTCACGGGCTGGGGAACAGGAAGCTCCTCTCTGGGGGGCAGGAAGTGTGGTCGCTCTCCTCCAGCTGCAGCCCTGGGCTGCTGCTCTGGCTCAGCCTTTCTTTTTCTTATTACTTGGCTTTTCTGCTGATCTCAGGAGGTTTGGTGGGGCAGAAGCAGGCAGCAGCTGTCTCCACAGCTGAGCAATTCCTGGTGAGGCTGCTCTTGGTTGGTGAGTTTGTCCCTCCTCCCCAGACCTGCCCACTTCTGGACCTCCCTCTCCAAATGCAGGGAGGAATGTGAGGATTTGGAGATTACTGCCAGAGGCTTTGCTGAGCAGCTGGGGCAGCCTGGCTCTTCACTCTCTGGCTCACAGAATCCCAGGCTGCTTTGGGCTGAGAGGGACATCCACAACTAGAGCAGGTTGCCAGAGACCCAAACAACCTGACCTGGAATGGTGCCAGGGGTGCTGAGCAGGAGATGAGTGTCTGCTAGGAGTGGGCACAGAGAGGGACATCTGGGTCTGCTCCTGCCACTGCCTTCATGGTGACATGGGCTGAGAGCAGTACAAGGGGGACAGCCCAGTCCATCCTGAGGAGCAACTTCCCACTATGCCAGGCTTTCAGGGGGCTTTGTAATCTCTTTCTCCCCGATGGAAGTCAGGAGTCCTCCAACACCATGCTCAACTCAACCCTTGGGTGTGAGGTGGAAGGGCTTCAGGCCTAGGCCCAGCCACAGGAGGAGCTGAGCTGCAGCTGCTCCTTGGTTGGAGCTCTGAGAACTGGCACATTCATTTCACAGCAGGCAAGAGCTTGTTGGCATCAGCTTGAGCCATGGAAGGGCACCATGGACCAGCCTGCACCTCTGTGTGAAAGGTATCAGCACTTTGCAGAGGCCCTCCCAGCTGCTCCCACTTCTCCCTGGGCAGCAAGGGTAGCTGTGGGCACAGTGCAAAGCACCCAGGGCAGACAGGCCCCTCCTGCACCCCAGCTGCTCTCTGTCATGCCCCAGAGGCACCGCATCTTGCAGGATGTGGTGGGACCTGGCAGGAAGTGATAGCAGAATGTGTCATGCCCAAGCAGGGCTCCGCCAGCACGGAGAGCCCTGGAAGGAAGTGGGTGATGGGGGGAGAGGCAGGCCCTACCTCATCTGGCACCATGACTAGAGGGTATTTGTCTTCAGACAGAAAATTGAAGAGACACCAGAGCTTGAAGGCATCCTGGTGGGACACGACACTGTTCCCATTCCGGTCAGCCTTGTAATTCTTCTTGGCTGTCAGGGTCCAGCAGAGCTCATCGAAGTGCTCTTTGACAAAAGCTCCTTCCTCCACCTGTGGACAGGAGTCAGGGGTGAGCCTGGTGCTGCAGGGATAAGGAGGGGAGTTTGGGGAGAAGAGACTCTCAAAGCTCAAATCTCCTGTCCTAGCCAGTGAGAAGCATGAGGTCATCAATAAGTGGACACTGACTCACAAAGCCAGAGCACGTGTCTCCAGCACAGGTCCTTTGACAAGGTGTCCTGGCCAACAGAGAAGGTGCTACAGGATTATGGCAGCACTCAGCACTGTGGCACAGGCATGACGGTTCAGCCATGTCCTGCCAGAGTCTGTAACACCATCAGGAACTTCATGGTGAAGCACACACAGCACTGTGTGATGCCCTCCCAAGTGCCTCCTTGGCTCTGGGTCATTCTCATTATCCCAGCTGACCATGAAGAGGAGCTGGGGCTCAGCGAGGAGAAGCAATGGCCCATGGGCAGGCATCAGCAGAGGGATGGAGGGAGGAAGGTCACCTCCATCACCCTCAGCCCTGCTGTCTGTCCATGAGCTTCTGTGACCACTTACTGGCCACACAGTTTTAGTGTGGCATTGGTGAACTGTGATGGGGAGCAAGGGATCCTGGCTGCATCTGACTGCTCCAGCCTAGCTATGTGAGCAAGCATGAGGCCAAACCACAGCCTGCAGCAGCAGAGCTGGAGCAGAACCTCTGGGTGGTGGAAAGCTGAGAGCCTCTCTTACTAGGAGAAGCCACTTCCTGTTTCAGGCTGCCTCTGGGATTTTATTAGCCATGGTGAAACCAGAAGGAGGAGGTTTAAGAGCCATTTCGACCCAGCTTCTCCCAACAGAGGTTGGAGCAGATGATCCTTGAGGTCCTCTCCACCTGCTGTTCTCTCATTAACCACATGGGAAAGTAGAAGGGTTTTGGCAACTCTGTGATGGAGAGATTGGGCTGGGCTGACCTAGGCAGAGGAAGCTGGGGAAGGGTCTGCCCTCCCTTGCTGCAGACCAGATCCTGGCAGCTGAGATCAGCATCCCTGGGCCAGGCTGGGCAGCTCCAGACCAGCTCAGGGCAAGGCAAGACCAGCACAGAGATAATCAGGGAGCACAGTGCGCTGTGGGGAGCATGGCTCAGCCCTGGGGGAGCAGCAGGGGAGGGGAGAGTTACTGCAGCCAGCTCCAGGCCCTGCTTCTTCTAGCACACAGTGCAGGAGAGCTCTCAGCCAGTTTTCTTCTCCTCACTGCCTGGAGGAAACAAGCACCCAGCTACCAAGCCTCATCATGACCAACAGAAGTGCCTCTGAGCCAGGTGGAAAGAAGGGAAAAGGCTCCTGCCCACTCCAGCCTCTGCTCCTGCCTCTCCTCTTTGCCAGACGAGGTCAGACCTCAGATTTAAGCAGACGTGGAGAGGAAAGTGAGGCTGGTTTGTCCTTTAGGACAGGTAGGCTGAGATGCACCCTGACCCCAGGCTCTGATGGAAAGGGCTGATGCCACCCCTGCTGAGAAGACACCGAGTATGGAACATCCTCACCTGTCCTCAGCTGGGCTGGATTGAAAGGGACCTTCAAAGTCTAACCAGTCCAACCCCCAGCAACTAAAGCAGGCTGCTCAGAGCCCCAAACACCCTGCCCTGGAATAGTCCCAGGGATGGGGCATCCACCACTTCCCTGGGCAACCTGGGCCATGGTCTCATCACCCTCAACTCTCTCTATCCTTTTTCCACTCATCAAGGGCCAGGATCTCCAGAAGCAGAGGGGAGTGAGCTGTGGTCTTGTGGGATGCTGTGGTGCTCCCATGGGATGCAGTGGTGTCTCCACCTGGGATGCAGCAGGCCTGGGTGGGACGGCCCCGGGCTCACCTTGTCCAGGATGTACTTGTTGAGGTAGGGCATGTAGCCCTGGCTGGACACGGGACCGTCGTCGTCGTCGCGGAAATGCTCCTCCAGCGCCACGGGATCGTGGGGGATGCACAGCACCGTGTAGAGGTTGTGGGACAGCACCTGGCGAGCATGAGGCATGGGGAGGTGGTGGTGAATAACTGAGCTCCAGCACTGCCCCAACACATCCCCACGGTGCCACCCACCCACCTCGGGACTGTGCCCTGCCTGGCACCACCTCCCTGCAGCCACAGCACTGAGGTGTGGTTTGGGCTTGGTAGAGGGATGGCAGAATCCTCCTGAGTGTGAACCTGAAAATTATTTAGAAAGGGGCAGATTTTTTTTTTCCAATTTTCTTTGATTTATTGGCACATGGGGAACTTTTTATTGCTGTTTTTCCAAAGGGCTGGTTCAAACATTCCAGCTTTGATCTAGAGAAGATGCTGAGCCACCCCAAGCCACACTGTTGGGCAGCTGTCCTCAGCAATCTCTTGAGCTAAGAGCAGCTCCCAGCCTGGCTGCCGTGGCTCTGGGCGAGAGTGGCACAGCAAGGTGCAAAGATGAAAAAGAGAAAATATTTCCAGGACACTGAACAGAAGTTTAGTCTGAATGGGAGCAGCCTGCGCAGCCTGTTGACACACCCCGGGCTTCAAGAGAAGATGGTGTGCAGCTCCCTCGCACCCCTGCTCCTCTCCGTGCAGGGCTGGAAATTTCCCCCCAGCAGGAGAGGAGTTGCTGGAGGCCTCGCAGCTGAAGACAGTTCTTGCTCAACCAGATTTTCTTTTTCTTTTCCACCTTCTGGACTGATGCTATCAGCAGAGCTCCACCCTGTGCTCCAGCACCCAGCGGCTGTAGCCCAGAGTACTGCTGCTACGGTTGCACCTTTTGGGGTTCGGTGCAGCCCCGGGGGCCACACAGGGGTGGAGAGGGATGGGAACACCCTGGGCATCCTCCAGGATAGCAAACAAATCTGTCAGGATGGATTAAACGTTTGAATATTGCTTGCTGTTCCTTATTTCCAATGTGGGTCCTTGTCTTCACCCCTTGCAGCTGCTCTCACAGCACCCCAAAAAACCCTGGGAGGTCTTGTGTATGCCCCTGGCTATGGACAGCATTCAGAGCTCCTCCACCCTCCTGGAGCAGGACACGATGGGGAGGAGAGCCCCGGACAGGCTGTGCCAACCCCACAGAGAGAGAAGATGTGGGAAAGCCCCTGCCAGGCTCTGAAAGGAAGAGCAGGAGGGAAAAGTAACAGGGGAGAAAGGAAAGGAAAGGATGCTCCGAGAGTGGTTTGGTGACACAACTGTTCCCCTGCTGCAAGGAATGGCAGGAGCGGGGGCAGAGGTCTGCCTGACACCCCCAAGCACCCCAAATCCTTCCTAGAAACAGGCCTGATGCTGTTCTCTACCCTCAGATCTCCTGCCCCACATCACCCCTCACTCCCAGGCTGCCGACCCAGCCAGGGCCAGGGGTGGAATATTTAAGGTGCCTGGACAATGGCAGCTTCTCTTCTCCGTGGGTGACTCTGGGACTGATGCCAGGGCTGGGGGTGCCCTTTTGGGATGGAGCCTGGCTCCCTGTGTTAATGTTAAACACAAACCCCTCTGGCCTCAGGAGGCAACAGCAGGGGGTTGAGGATTCTGGAAGCACGCAGGGAGTGCTGCTGCTGCTGCCTTGGTTTCCCTGTGTACAAGCAGACCTGTCCTGCTGAGACAATCAAAGCTTCTGTGAGTGCAGAGAATCCATTCCCAGGAGATCCCTAGCACCAGAAACCTTTGCTCGCAGCGGGGGTCCCTTTAGCTGCCTGTCTTCTGTAGCAAGAGGGACACACAAGCAGGGACAGCTACTTGCCATCCATCAGCCAGCATCTGTGGAGCTGGGGAGTCACCCTCTGAGCCTGGCCAGGGGAGCTGTGATGGCATGGAGACGAACACTCACCCAAGGGCAGATGCTGGGGACAGGCCTCACTGATGTCTCCCCACGTAGCTTTCAAACCACCAGTCTGTCCTTCCTTACTGTGCAGCTTCACATGCCCAGAACACAACTGCTTGAACCCAACAGCTTCCCACAGCTTCCCTAGCGTGCTCTGAGCTGCTGCTGAATCTCCTCATGCAGTTGGCTGAGAGAAAGCTTGGGGGAACACCCAGCAAAGCCTCTCCGAGCTCCTGGGGCTGGTTTTGTTTCTGTAGATGAAAATGCTGTGAACATCAACATTGCTTCCAGCCTTCTTCAGGACCCTTCTGGCAGCAACACCTCCGGGTAAGGCAGCAGAGCATGACCCAGGAGAAGTCTGGTGAGGGCAAGGCCAGTGTGGCTTTACCACTTCACTGCTCAAGCTGGTGAGACCCTGGATCTCTTCTCTCTAGACCAGCAGAATTCACTTGCATAGGCTTGCATAAGCTGGCAGCAAGAAATGATGGAAATGAGCTGGGCCCAGCCTCAAGTTATCCAGAGCTGAACTTCAGCATGCCACCAAGGCGGGTGGCAAAGCAGCAAGGGGTGAATTTCCCTTCCCCTCCAAAGCGTCACCCTGAGCAAAGCCACTTGTAGAGATGCTGTCCCCGGCACCCTCACAGCCCCTGCACAGGGCGCTGCAAGTCCTGGTCCCCTCCTCATGCTCTCTAGGTAATTGCTGTGGCCTCACTGCTGTCACCAGCAACAAAGGCTCCACAGGCGAGTGCTGCTCTGCTCACACTAGCCCAGCCCCAGAGTCTGGGTGCAGGGGATGCTGTGAGAGGAGCATGGCACCTCCCCAGGGATTAGTGGGGCCCTGGCCTGCTTTGGGATTTTCCTTAATTCCCTCCTGTATTCCTGCAGGCAGCACGGCTCACGGCACACTCGTGCAGCCACTTTCTGGGGCAGGCTGTCAGCTGCAGAGGCAGCAGCTGAGCAGGACGAACTTGGCTCCCACTTCTTCTCCTCTGCACCTCTGCAAACCCCCTTCATTTTGGGGCAAAACATGTCCCCGCTGCCAAGCCCAGCTCCTTCCCTGCAGACTGTCCCGGGGAAAGCCTTATAAAGCAGAGGGAATAGAGGAAAGAGGTTTCTGCAGGGCATTTCACAACTCCTCTTGCAGCCTGGCAGCAGCTGTCACGTTCTGACGCAACCCCTCCCTGTGCTTTGCATGCTTCTAGCTCAGGTCTTGCAGCCCCCTGCTCCAACCAGCATTTGCAACCCCGGCACCAGCCTAAGAACCAAAACAAGACGACAAGAAAAAGATTCTCATAGTTTGCAAAGAGGAAAAAACCAAAACATCCCAAATCAATAATTACTGGTAAAGCTGAGGCAGAACTTGGTGGAGTCCATCTGACTCCACCCTCGAGGCAAGCAAAAAGGTTTTTAAACCATGAAGGTTTTGACGAAGGGCTGAAGCCTGCTGCAAAGCTGCTCACGGGGTGGGGGAGAGCAGAGATTTGTGAAGCTCTCTGCTGTTCCTGGCCAGACCACTGAGCAGTTTTGTTTAAAACTGGTCAGCCCCTACCTTACGACCTGCTGGCTGGGCAGGAAGCAGAAACGTGGATGCCCTCACGAGCAAGAAAACAGAAGCTGAGTTTGGGCTGCTGTTGGGTTGGGTACAGAAAACACAAGAGGCTGAGACCACCTCAAAATCAGGCAATCTACAGCTAGAAAATACACTTCGGCACTAACTGCCTCAACCTGGTTTTAGGAGGAAGGAGGCAGACCTGGAGAACTTCACCAAAACCATCGTGGAGGTGAGAGCAGGGTCTCGTTAATCCTAATATTTAACAATTCCTCCATGAAAACGCAGGTGGGATGAGAAGCATCCCTGGAGCCTCTGCACCGTCCCCCCGCGCCCTCCAGCCCACCTGTCAGCCCCGGGCTGAGGCCACCCCAGCCCCTCTGAGGACTCACCTTGAGCTGGGATTTGGAGACCTTTCCGCTCTTCTCCACGTCCAGGGCGGTGAACGCATACCAGATGGACTTGAGCAGCTCTGCTCGCAGGTCCATGGCGACAGGCGGCGGTGGCACAAGAGGCTCCGTCGAGGCCGCGGATCCGGTTCCAGGAAGCCGCCAGTGGGCGGCGGCGGCGCGGAGCAGCAGCGCCACCTGCTTGGGCACACCCCGGAGGAGCACGGCAGGGCGGCCCGGCCCGTCCCGGCTCGGCTCGGCTCGGCCCGGCCCGGCCCGGCTCGGCTCGGCTCGGCTCGGCCCGTCCCGGCTCGGCTCGG
>VWZI01004865.1:160545-283011 GCA_013396835.1 Psilopogon haemacephalus
GTCCCGGTCCGTCCCAGCTCGGCTCGGCTCGGCTCCCATCTCTATCCCCTGGGCTCCTGGCTTCTGCCTCCGCACGGACAGAGCGGGCAGGGGAGGGCTCACAGAGGAGAGGGACTTGATAGCCTCTCGCTCGGCCCAGAGACCAAAGGCGCCCTCAGAGAGAAATCCCCTCCCGGCCTCAATCTGCAGCCTTCTCTTCTGGGAGTTAAGTGCAGGGAACTCGAGCGGTGCCTTTTGAGGCTCCAGCCCTGCTGGGGTGGGGATCGTCGCACCAAGGCAGGTGAGCAGAGATCCAACCCCTTGCAGCCCTCCTGGGTTCTGCACAAATCCCTTCCAGTGCCAGCTCTGCAGGTATAGCTAAAAACAAATGCCCTGCAGCTGGGAGCCTGCACTTGTGTTGGGCTTTCCCAGGCAGAATGAGTCCATGGTGCTCTCTGTGCTGGCTTTGCCCAGAAGCTGCCCCAGGGCAGTGGTCAGGCTGAAGCAGCCAGCTCAGGGAGGGGTGCTGGACATGTTCACAGACAACTTTTCTTCTATTCACACTTCCCTAACTCCAGGCTTGCAGGAGCCCTTGGAGGAGCCAAGGCCTGGACAGGAGGCTGAAGCCAGACAGGAGTTGGCCTCTTCTCCCAAGAAGCAAGTGCTGGAGTATAAGGAAACGGCCTCAGGTTTCACCGGGGAAGGGTTTGGGTTGGAAAAAACTCCTCCACCGAAAGGGCTTTCAGAGCTTGGCACAGACTGCTCAGGGAAGTGGCTGAATGCCCATCCCTGGAGGTGTTTCAGAGAGGCAGAGATGTGGTGCTGAGGGCTGTGGCTGAGCACCAGCCTTGTAGAGTTAGACAGTGGTTGGACTCCAGGCTCTTGAAGAGCAAAAGTGTTCCGTGAGCCTTGGAAGACAGCTCTAGACCCTGTAAACCAGAGGCTGGGAGCTGAGGCTGCAGCTTGCCTTGCTCACACCCCTCAGTGCTGCTTCTAGACACTCACTGCACTCTTTAGCCAATTCAGCAAATCTCCACAACTTCCTTTCATCTGCAGAACATCACCACACACCCCAGGGACTGACGGGGCAGAGGCCTTCCTTTGTGAACAGAGCATTTTAAAGTTGGTTTTATTTATTTTTATTTTCACCAGGGTTTACATCCAAGCCTAAATCAGTCCCCGACAAAGGCTGCTTGGCTTTGGTAGAGGGAGACCTCTGCACTGCTCCACAGCCTGCTGAGGAGCTTGCAGGAGAGCGAGGAGCTGGAGAGCTGCCATGGGAGCTGGCCCGGCCCTCACTGCAGCACCAGGAGCTGCTCTCCGCAGCCAGATGTGGCTTCATTGCTTCCGTGCTTATGCTGCCCACTCGTCCCTTGCTGTGAGGAGTGGAGCAGGGAGCTGCTGCACTGCTCCTGGAGGGAAAGCACAGGAGGCATCTCCCCAGAAAGAGACTGACAGAGTCTCTCTGGCTCCATCTGTACTTGCTGTGGTTTGAAGTGGGACAGGTTACTCTTTTACCTCTTCCCGCAGGGGCAAAAGAAAACTGCTCACACCCAGGACTGGGGGACTGGAAAGGCAGTTCACATGCTGCAGTGGCACAGTGCAAAGCACAGCAAGGCACATGGCATACAGAGGAACCCATAATCTGGGCTTAAGACAAAGCTTCACACACACCCTGGCCCAAATGCTCCCCATGCCTCTCTACCCCATACCACTGTTACACTGCACAAAATTCAGCTTGGCAGCTCCAGGCCAAATTAAGCTGCTCCAGGCCTAATTGGCAGCATTGCCAAGGTCAACCAGGTCTTACCTCCTCCACAGGAGGTAAGCACCTGCTCATCCTTGCCAGGAAGAGAGAGAAAGAAAAAAAGGGTCCTCACTCCTCACACAGGCCATGTCTGTCACTCCCTCCTCTTCCTCACCAGGCACCTGCAAGTGAAGAAGCCCAGGCACTGTTCGTGCCTCCTTCTGCAGCGTGGGACAGGTCAGCACCCCAGCAGCAAGGCATTCACATCAGCAACACCACCCTGCTCTTCTCCACGGGGCTAGGGAAGACTGATCCCACCACTGGCAAACAGTGTTGAACAAACAGAAAAGGGAGATGGCATACAAGGTGTGTTGGAGGGTGAAGGAAGGACTGCCCACAGGGAAGGAGCTCTTTTCCACCTGCCCTTTTAACTCTTATGGTGCCTGCCTCAGGAAATTAATTCCCATCACCTCTCAGTTAAATAACTAACATCACCTCCTTTCAGAGGTGGCTGATGGGTCAAGGTGGCATTGCTCTCAAAAATCCCCACCCTCCTCTGCCGAACATCTCCCCCAGAAGCAGAGTTTCCTAGTTCAGAGGAAAATCCTGTCCAACTGCTCCCACAGGAAACAAACTTTGCCTGAGCTGCATGGGTGGCACAAACACAGCATGCAGCCTCCTGGCCTCCTCTGCAGGCTTCTGATCTCTAACTGGCAGCTGTGAGAGAGCCCACAGGAGAGACAACACTTCCAGCAGCTGCTACACCGCCAGCAGATTTGCCTTCTTGTCAGAGTGCTAAAGTCTTGACAGATCACATGTTCTGTATCCTTGCTCACTCAGCCTCAAAAACACAGCCAAGGAACTCAAATCCCCTGCACCTAGTGGAACTCTTAAGGCTCAGACTGACAGAGGAGCCTGAGAGGCAGAACACAGACACCTGTAGCTACATCTAACAGCAAAGAAGGGAACTTATGATCCTCACCTTTCTGAACTGCCACCTGATGGACATAAGCTGTGGTCCCATCTCCGAGTTCAATGACTCTCCCTTCAATCAGCTTTTCACCTGAAACAGTTAAACTCCCTCAGTGCTGCCTGTGGGGTCCAGCTGCTCTGCTCCCACAAGCTCTCCCCTTTGCTGCACCTTCACAAGGAAACCAGTCCCACAGAAGACAGCAAAACTGTGGCACAGAAGCTGTTATTGATCAAACTTTGCTCTGAATAGCAGTAGAGGCACTTCCCAGAAATGCTGAAGCCTCGCCTTCCCAGACAGGAGTCAGGACAAAGGAGCCCAGTCATGGCTTGTTTACCAGCTGCCCTTCACAGCCCTGCAAGCCAAGAGGCAGAAAGGATGAGGAGTGCTAAGTGGTTTGGATCTAAAGTAGAAAGCAGTAAGACAAACTCAGCTGGGAGCTTTTCATGGTGTCAGCAAGGGACTGAAGATTTATTTTCCTCTACTTTGTTGGAGGATCAACACTTGGGAAAAAAATGACAGGGCGTAAAGTGTTGCTGCTGCCTTTGATGGGTTGTGAAGACACTCAACATAGCTCCACATAGCTCCAGCAGCCTTGTGATACTGTTTCAGTGACCAAATAATCTGCTGCAAAGAAGACATTGATCTATCCCAGCTGAAGGTGAGGATTCCAAGGTGCTTTCACCTGGTGCACATCTGGAGGGTCACAGCATGCAGCGGGTTTCAGCAGTCCCACTCTACACATGATAAACTTGGAATCACAGAATCATTATGGTTGGATCTCCATGATTGTCAAGTCCAAACCTTAACCCAGCACTGTCAGGTCACCACCAAACCATGTCCCTCAACATTACATCTACACAGCTTTGAAACCCCTCCACTGCTGCCCTGGGCAGCCTGGGCCAGGCTGAACCACTCTTTCTGTGAAGAAATGTTTCCCAATACACAACCCAAAACTCCTGAGCCACAACTTGAGGATGTTTCCTCTTGTCCTGTTGCTTGCTACTCAGAAGAAGACGCTCCAGCCTCCTTTCAGGGTGACGTAGAGAGCAATGAGGCCTCTCCTCAGTCTTCTCTTTGTTGCCCTTCTCTAGATCTGCTCCACCCCCTCAATGTCCTTCTTGGAGTGAGGGCCCCAAAATTGAACCCAGTATTCGAGGTGTGGCCTCAGCAGTGGTGAGAACAGGGCACAGGGAACTGGCAGTGAACTCCCACAATCATCAAGAGAAGCAGGCTCCACGACACAAAGCCTCATAACCCAACTGTCCTGTTCCACAGGCTCAGGAACAGCCTGATCCTTTCCTCAGGAGCAGCAGGAGGTGAAGGAGCTACCTCCCAAACCCCAGAACAAGGGCAGGTGTTGCATTTGGCACTGATATGGATTCAGTTAACCCATGCCAAGCTCAGAAGCCCTTAGTGAGAAAAGCACCAAACTGTATCCACCTCAGCAGAGTAAAACAGTCTGCTCAGCTCCAGGGGAAGTCTGGGTTGGTAAGTTTTGCAAGCTGTGAACCTCCTCAGCTGCCCTGAAGAAAGGCTCACTCCAGCCTGAACAGAACTTCCACTCCCTACAGCAAGAGCTCTCCCATCCACCTCTAAAGCTTTGGTCTCAAACCAGAGGCATGCTTGGAGTTCTGTTGTGCAAATCTAACTGACAGCTGCTATCTTCCTGTTCCAGTGACCACAGGAGATGGATGAGCACCTCAGGGCCCTGGTCCGACTTTAACTTCCTAGGGTCCATAAAGAGACTCTCAGATTTTGTTACCTTTGGCAGCCTGCTGAACTCTGGCTGTCATCCTCTCACTAAGGGTCACTGCTTGCTCTCCATCCTGCCCCGATGGCTGTTCCTCAGGAATGGAGGTCACTTTACTCAGGGTGCTCGCAGAGAGCACCGGGACCCAGAGTAAGAGGTTTGCAGAACAGCTCAAGCTGTTTGCTTTGTTACAAGCCTTAAATGAAAAGAACAATCCCTGGAGGCATCCTCAGTTTCCCCTCCCTTTCCTGCCTAATTCCCAGCCTTTTGAGGAACAGAGTTGTATACTAAACCAGATCATGTTAAAGCCCCCATGAAAATCTTTCACTAGAGGCACACTGCTGATAGATTAAAAGCAGCTGCAGTGGATCCTTCACGAGTCATCTCTGAGACGACTCATTTTAATTTTCAGGAACAAGTCTGACCACTGCCCATCCCTGCAGCGCCCAGGGGTGCAGCCATACTTTGTGCCATGCTTAGTGCCCTCTCACCTAAGCGTTTCTGACACCTGCTGCAGGCTCTGGCTGCTTTTAGGGCTGACACCTCCAGGGAAGCACTGCAGCTCATTTCCCAGCGACGGCTCCGTCTCAGCAAAATCGCCTGGAAACAGAGACCCCTTTGAGCCGCTACGGCTGCAGTGCAAACCGCTGCTGGAAGGGCCGCGAACCCTGCAAGGGATGGGCAGGTGGTGCCCTAGGAAAGGCAGGTGTAGGTGCGGTGTGAAGCCACCCGAGGGACGACAGGACGGGCCGGGGACCGGGCAGGAAAGGGCAAGGCCTGGCACACCGAGGGGCAGGGCAGGGTCCAGCACCACGGCAAACCCTGCGGGAAGCGGCGGGGCCGGCCCAGACACGCTGAGGATGGCGGGGAGACAAGGCGGCCGCCCATGAGCTGCTTGGTTAGCACGGGTGACGGCTGCAACCCGCTGTGGACCGGGTGCCCCTGGCTGCCACCTCCCCCCTCCTTTCAGGCCTCCTCCTCCCCGTTCTCCGGCACCGACCTGAGGAAACGCAGTGGAGCCGAACCGGCAGCCTGACCACCAGGCCCGGGCCCTGCCCTCTCCGCCCCGCAACCCGCATAGCGCCAGAGCTGGCCGCCGAGCCTCAGCCTCCCGCATGCCACCATCCAGGTTTCGGGGCTCAGCGCACTGGGCTGCCCGGCCTGGCTTGGCGCATGGCTCCTGGCGCATGCGCGCTGCAGACACCGANAGCGGGGGGGCGTAAGGGGGAGGCGTAGCGGGGAGGCGTAACGGGGAGGCGTAACGGGGAGGCGTAACGGGGAGGCGTAACGGGGAGGCGTAACGGGGAGGGCTCTCGGCACTGAAACCCGAGAGCCGCAAGGCCTTATGCCTTGGCAGCCTCTCACGGACTGCCGCCCTAATCTTGCCTGGCGGCTGCTGAGGTGCGTCTCGGGTCTCCTGGGCTGCGTACCCTCATCACTGCTCTGCGAAGCTATGGAGGAGCTCCTAGTGTAGTGTATCGAGACAACAGGCAGAGACCAGAACTGCTCGTTTAGCAGCAGAGGAGATGCAGGCGTGGGGGGAGCCGAGAGGCGGGGAAGTCGACAGGGCCCTCCCGTACCATGCACGATGCCCCCTGTGGCGCAGTCGCTCACTCCCATACAGCAGCTGTACACTGCTACGCTGCTGCTCCCAACGTGGCGGCCACAAGCTGCCCTACGCTGCCGCTCCCAACATGGCCACAAGCTGCCCTACGCTGCCGCTCCCAACATGGCGGCCACAAGCTGCCCTACACTGCCGCTCCCAACATGGCGACATCACCAACTCTCGCGAGAGTTTGTCTCTATTTATAGGGCTCAGGGCAGAGCTGCCATCTTTCTAGCTTAGGAAGCTGTCACCATGAGGTAGGTGGGCGGCGGGAGGGCTATCCACCGACATCCTCGCCTATCGGCCGGCTGCGGGGCGATCCGGGCGGCTGGCAGGGTGCGAGCAGCGGGGTCCGATCTTTTGGGCCGCCGAAGGGGAACGCGGATGAGCCGGAGTGGGCTGAGGGCCTTTATCCCCGCGGCCCAGAGGCCCAGGCCGAGTTAGCCCTGAGCCCGCCTCCTCTTTCCCCCGCAGCAGCAAGGTCTCCCGCGACACTCTGTACGAGGCGGTGAAGGAGGTGCTGCAGGGCAGCAAGACCAAGAAGCGCAAGTACGATCCTGTGCTCTGTCGGCCCCGGCGCTTAGCCGGGGTGTCGCTGTCCGCCAGCCCTGCTGGGCCCTCACCCGCGTCGCTTCTCGGTCTCTCTCAGGTTTGTGGAGACGGTGGAGCTGCAGATCAGCCTGAAGAACTACGACCCGCAGAAGGACAAGCGCTTCTCCGGCACCGTCAGGTTCGCCATGCTCTAGCTCCCACCCAGCCTTCGGCCCGCGCCCCTGCCGCTGGTCACAGCACGGGGACCGGCGCTGAATCGCTCGGGGAGTTCAGACCCACCCTGTCTGAGCGGGTGCGACTGGACGGACCCCTACCCTGGGTCTTAAAACATGAGGGGAGGTGGAGGTGGTCTCTGTGCCGGCCCCACCGACCTGCTGGAGAGGGCAGGTTGGAAGCCGTGGAGGACGATGCCCAGGTGCTGCGGTAAGGTACCTCTGTGAGGGTCCCGCTGGAAGCGCATGCTGCTGGGGGCTCATAGTCACTCGAACTTTCTGTTCCCAGATTGAAGTCAACTCCACGGCCCAAGTTCTCTGTCTGCCTGCTGGGGGACCAGCAGCACTGCGATGAGGCCAAAGCGGTTGACATCCCTCACATGGACATAGAGGCTCTGAAGAAACTCAACAAAAACAAGAAGCTGGTGAAGAAGCTGGGTGAGTGCTGGTGTAGGGCACCCTGGGTGACTCGGGAAGGGTGGTTTTTGTGTGCTCGGGTTTCTGTGATCTGGTTAACTGCAGAAATAAAAAGCTGGCCAAAGCCAGCTTGAACCTGTCTAGAAACTGGCCAGAAGAGCAGACAAGCTGTCAAAAAGTGGAAGGTCTGACAGACCAGTCCTCCAGGAGTGGGGTTGATGCTCTTCTTCAGAAGAAAAGGACACAGTAAAATTACTTCCCTCAAAGTTTCATTCTTAGCTGCTGTTCCTTACTTTCCTGGGTGGGGATCTGGAGAGCATTTAAGCTGAGATGAGGCTTGGGCTTCACCTTCAGGGCTTAAGTTTGGAGTGTCAGGCTGTGGAGCTGGGTATTGGAGGGGAGGGCACTGTGACAGGAATAATTTCTGATAGAATTGAGTGAAAACACCTTCAGGTCAGCCTGGTAGGGCTCTGGGAATGCCAGAGTGCTGAGGGAAGTGGAGCAGCAGAGTCTTGGATGAGCTGCTGGTCCCAGCCTTGGTATAAGAAGCTGAGTCTATCCTCACCCTGATGGTCTCAGTCTTGGTGTAGGCACCGAGTCCACACTCACCCCAATGGTTCCTCATCCCCTCTGCTTCTCACAGCCAAGAAGTACGATGCCTTCCTGGCTTCTGAGTCCTTGATCAAGCAGATTCCTCGAATCTTGGGTCCGGGTCTGAACAAAGCTGGCAAATTCCCTTCTCTGCTCACTCACAACGAGAACCTGGTGGCCAAGGTGGATGAGGTCAAATCTACCATCAAATTCCAGATGAAGAAGGTAAAGCTCTGGGCCTTTCCCCTCCCAAGCATCTCGGTGCTGAGGGCTCCTCGTGCCTGGTGTCGCTTGGCCATGGCTGGGTTCTGCAGGCTGGGCTGTAGGTGTCCCTCCAGCACCTCCTCTGAAGAGCTGCTGGTACCAGTCTCCTCTGCAGGGAGGGGAGTGCTGAGCTGCCAGCTGGAGAGGAGAAGGCCTTTATCTGACACATTAGGAGATGCTCTTGAGCATAATCCACTCTAAATAATGAATTTTTTTTCAGTATGGGGAGGCCAGGGGCAGGGTGAGGCACAGGCAGGCATGTCCCCAGTGTGGGGGAGGGGGCTGTACTCTGCCAGTCAAGCTCAGGGCTTGACTCTGAAAGTGAACTCTGGAGCAACTCTGAGACCCCCAGGACTAAAATAGCCCCATTCAGTCTGGCTGCCCAAAGTGTGGACCTGGGCACACAGCTGGGAAGGGGCTGGCAGTGCCGTGGTTTGCAGAGGCTCCAGCAGCTGGAGTGCTGAGCCCAGGCTGTCCTAGCGCTTGGCCTGGCAGCTCACTTGTGAACCCTTTTTGTCTTCAACCTGTGGGGAGCAGCCCTCAGAAGCTCCTTGGCCCTCTCCATGCAGAGAGGAAGGGCTGGCAGCTGGTGCCCAGAACAAAAGTGAAGCTGGTGCCATGCTCAGGGGGGAAGTTTGGAGCCTTGGGTCTGTCCCACAGTAGGTCAGTGGGATTAAAGCAGGGTCTGCTCCCATGCCAGGTCAGCACAGCTCTGTGCTCTCTGTCCTGGTTTCCCAGGCTCTAGGAGGCTGTAGGGCTTGCCCCAAGCCATGCAGTGCTTAAAGGAGCTCAAGAAAGCTGGGGACAGACTTCTGAGCAGGGTCTGCCGTGACAGGATGAGATATTTGGACCAGGTGGAAGAAAATTTTTGTGCTGAGAGTGGTGAGAGCCTGGCCCAGGTTGTCCAGAGAGGTGAAAGATGCCCCATCCCTGCAGCTATGGCAGGTCAGGTTGTTTGGGGCTCTGAGCATCCTACTGTAGTTGCAGATGTCCCTACTGACAAGGGGATTGGACTGGGTGGGCTTTAAAGGTCGCTTCCAATGCAAACCAGTCTGGGATAACTCACCTTAGTGCTCTGAGGAAGCTGGACCTTTCCAAGCTGTCGTTGACCTGTTCAAGAGTTGGCATTCAGATGCCACCAGATAAAGTCATGGGAGCCACGTGCCAAATACATTGAGCTTCGTGGAAACCCTGACCCATGAATGAGCTGGAGAAGTTCTGTCCAGCTGACGAGATCGTTGGATGCCCTGAAGAGTTCAGATCAGCACTGAGCTCTTCTTCAGTGACTTAGGGTGCCTGAGTGACTCCAGTGTCTGTGTCCCCAGGTGCTCTGTCTGGCTGTGGCTGTTGGTCATGTGAAGATGACAGAGGATGAGCTTGTCTACAACATCCACCTGGCCATCAACTTCCTGGTGTCCTTGCTGAAGAAGAACTGGCAGAATGTTCGTGCTTTGTACATCAAGAGCACCATGGGCAAGCCCCAGCGCCTCTACTGAGCGCGCAGCAATAAACTTTTAGAACACCTACAGCTGTGTTGGTTGTGTTCCTCCAAAGCTTGTAGGCATGGGTCATGACACCTTGCTCACCTGTGACAGGAGAGGTCTCAAATGCTGCGGTAGGGTTATGAACTTGAGTGCTGGAGCATTGGAGGGAGGACCCTGTCAGCAGGGGTTCTTCAGGGCAGGGAGCAGGAACAGCTGTGCTCACCTGAAGAGCAGTCAACCATGCTGGGGTGCAGGTAGGACCTCTAGTTGTGCTGTAGCCTCAAGATGCCCCACTTCAGACCTTTACCTTGTACTGTGTTCTCCTGAAGCCATCTTGTACCATCAGGCTCTACCCCGTAGCAGCAGCTTCCCCAGTTTGGGAGGGAATCCCATTTATGGGCTTCTGCCCCACCACAACCAATGATGGACTGGGGGGAGGGTGGGTCCTGCCCAGCAGCAGCTTGTGAGGACTTAATGGGCACCTTCCAGCTGGGCTTAGTTAACCCCCAGGACCCAGAGGATGAGCAGGTGCTGTGTGGGAGTTCAGCAAGGGGGCTGAGATACAGAGCAGTTTCTATTCCCTCTGCTCTCCCCAGTGCTTGCCCCACTGCACATTCTGGCCTAAAAGGCCATGCTGGCCCTGTTGATTAAGGGCATTGCATCATGGCTGGAAGGTCCTTCAAGGCTGCAGGGTTTCAGTTTCTGGGGGATCAAAAACAAAAAAACAAATGCTTTGAGAAAGCATCTGAGGGAACAGAACAATGAAAGCAGCTCCTGCTGCTAGAAATCTTGACAAGTACCATTTGGAGCCAGAGCTTTCTTAAAGATCAACACCAAGAAATTAAATTTAATAATTAAAAAAAGACAATACAAAATGCAAACATTTTTGTACAAAGTTCAGATACATTTTTCTTCCTTTTTATAATCAAGTGCAAATAACTTCATGAACTACATCTTTTAATTGCTTGATCTGTTTCTGTTGGAGATGGCAAGTCGTGGCCTGCTACAAAAGGCGTCCCAAAACCCAAAAGAACCAAACCCCAGCAATTCTCCAGACATTGAGTACCTTCTGGGGAGGGAGCTGGGGCTGTGGTTTTCAGCCTTTAAAACTTTTTCTGAGGCAGGGGCTGGGGGAAGAGAAGGGCTGAACTGCAGTGGGGTGGCTCTGGTGGCCCACAGGGCTGGTTTGGGGGTATTTGAACTATGTGGGGAAAAGAGATCTCAGGAGGTGTCTTTGGCCACCGAGGTGCTGCCCATCTCACCCTTCCAACCCTGCTTGAGGGGAGAGGAGGTGGTGGGTGCAGTGACAAGCAGGCTCTGGGTGCCTTGGTTCCAACACAGCTAAATCAGAGAGAATTAACTCCTCTGAGCCGGGCAACAAAGGACAAACCCTTGGCTGCATGACACGAGGGTTGGTCGTTCCTGGATGACTTTTTCTTCTAAATACAAAAGACCCTCACAAGGGTCCCTGCTCTGCTGTGACTGCCCCCAAGAAGTAACCCCCCAAATCTCTGCAACAGATTTTGTGCACCAGAGCAGCTGCTCAGGCACCATCGAAGTGCCAAACAGCCCAGCCCACAGATGTGGAGCTTCTACAGGGGCTGGTAGCTGGAAGGGTAAATCCACAGCTGGGGTGAATCAGGACAGACTTTTCCAGCAGTCCTGGGGACAGACCTCAGCTCCCTCCGCCCACAGCCCTGGACAGAGCCCCAGAGAAACTCTGGGGGCTGCTGGGGCAGCAGAGATTGAGGAGAGGGAACACGGGGGAGCAGCTGCCCTCTGCTTTTGACAGGGACTGCCCTGGGGGGCACGAGCAGTAAGTTAATTGATGCGTTAAGAGCAGGGTTTGCCCCAGACACGATCAAAAGGACAGCTGAAGAAGCAGTGATGGGAGGGGACCTGCCAGGAGGAACTCTCTAGGCAAGGCCACCAGGTTTAGTCCTGGCAGCTCCAGGGCTTTGAGGGGATGAAGGTGGGTACGAAGGCAAAGGTAGGTGACAGCTGAGAGCACGGCCTTGGGAGGAGGAGGGGTAACTAGTGGCGGCAGTTGCCTAGGGGTCCTGTCTGACCGCAGCAGGAAGGTGATGAGCGGATAAACCCCTGCGACATCCACCAGTCCCAGATGTCTTTAGTGATGATGCTGAGAGAAGGCAAGTGACAGTGGAAAGGGCATGATGGGGTCTCACCTGAGATCCACATCCTGTTCCCTGTGGAGGGTCTCCCACAGCACCCCAGTGGGACAGGCACATGTGAAGTGGCATAGCCAAAAGCACCTGAAGAGACTTAAGAGGCACAAAGCTCCCCTTGAGCCAGGGAAGGACAGCTCTGCCTTAGGGACATCCCTGCCCAGGGGAGAGGTTTCAGGGCTGAGTGGGGAGGGGGGCAGGGGTAAGAGCTCCTCTTTCTTCTCAGTGTACCCCTGGAAGCAAAACCATTTGCAACAAGCAGGTGATGGGAACGAGTCAGGCATCCTCCTCACAACAGGGCTTGAACCAGGGTGGGCCACCCCAAAAGCTCACACAGCCACTCCAGCTGCTCCATGCCCTCTATGGATGGACTGAGCCATCTCAAGCCACCTGCACAAACTCACAGGGAGGGCAGGAGAGGCACCATCTGCTCCCCAGACAGAGGGTTCATGGAGGACAAATGTGGCAGAAGAGATTGCAAGGCCTGAAATCAGGCATCCCAGCGGGCAGCAGCAGCCCAGGGCTGCGTTTGCTTTGGGTGGGTGGTTGCTGTGTTTGTTACAAACACATTCTCATTTCTCAGGCAGGTATAAATATTGCTGTTCTAAAACAACAAAACAAAAACCCCAACAAAACAAAAAAACAACCCCCCCCCCCAAAAAAAACCCACACAACCAAAAAAAAACCCAAAAAACAAACCAAAAAGACCAAACAAAAACCCAACAAAGGAAAACCAAAACCTCAAACCCCAAAAAACTCAAACAAACAAAAAAAAAAGCCAACAAAAACCACAACTTCCCTCTAAATAACATAAAGAAGACTCAAATGATTGCACTTAATAGATATGAAGAAGGTAGAAAGGATATCCTAGTGCACAAACATTTACTCCTGCTCTTCACAAAACTGCTTTTCCGAGTTACTCTTTGGCAGAGCTTGTAAGAAAGTCTGGTTTCTTGGCACAAGTGTCTGGGGTGGGGGGCGGAACAGAAAACCCTGCTGAAAGTCCTTCTCCTTCGCCGCCTCTTTCCTCCCGTGCAGCCAAGCATTGTTCTTGCGGCTTGGCTGCGCTCTCCTCCCAGCGCGGCTCTCCGCGGGACGGCGCTGGAGCCTCCGCGGCTGCTGCTGCCCGGCGGCTTTGCTGAGCTGTCCTCTCCGTCTCCCTTTTCGTCAGCTCTGCTTCTGCAAAATTCTCTTGCCCAAAAAATGCTTTTTCTGCAAAGCGATGCCGACACCGCGGCCCGGGCGCTGCCACCAGACGCGGCACTACCTTCTTGTACTCCTCTACGAAGGGGCTCGGAAGGCGATGACCTTCCCCCCACACACACATGTCCCAGGCTGGCAGTGGCACCGGCGAACTGGGACGGACCTGGCGTAAAGGAAACCAAAGGGTGGGCACAGGACTGTGTCAGGACCAACGCTTCGGGTTCCTACGGCGCAGAAGCTGCTTCGTAAGAGAGGAGTGGCTTCGCCGACGGCTGGATCAGACCGGAGCATCGCCCCCCACCCAGGGGCACGGCTTGTGGGGAGCAGCGGAGAAACCGTGGAGGGGCGTCTGCGGGGCGAGAGGTGCCGGTGCTGCCGGAGCCGAGGGAAGGGAGGAGAAAACCGGAAAGGAGAAGGAAGGGAGAAGAGGACTGTCTTGGCTGCCAGGCGGCCCGGGGGCTATTTGTAAGGCCGGAGGAAGCTGGAGACTTTGGAGCGGAGGAGTTTGATGAAGGAGCGAGGCAGCATCTCCTTATGCTTCTCCGTGTACTTGAAGTAGTTCTGGGGGTGCGCCAGCACGTCGAAGAAAGCTTTGATCAGCTTCTTGTCCTGCGAAGAAGTCAAGGCAGAGGGAGGTGTGGAGGTGTGTCACCAGCCCCTGCCACCTGCCCTGTGGTGGCCAACAGCGCAGGGAGGCTTTGGGACACACCCTGAGGGTGCTCTTGTAGGCTGCAAGCCCCCGAGCCCCAGGCAGCGAGGAGCCGGCAGGGACTCGCTCACCTTGAGGATCTCCTGGTGGTTTTCAGAGGCGTAGAGCCTGCCGTCCCTCACGATGTCCTCCACCAGCTGCTCGTAGTCCTCTGCAACAGCCAACACCCAGTCAGAGATGAGATGGCACTGGTCCCCAGACCTCTGTTGCCCACCCCTGAGCCCACCCCCCTCACATACACGGAAGGTGTGAACTGGGGAGCGAGCTGGGTAGCAAACAGGACAAGGGGGCAGCAGCATGCCGGGACGGTGTCCCCTCCTGCCCCACGCTCACCATCGTAGGTGACGTAGGGGATCTGGAAGCCCCGGGCACTGTTGGCTTCGCTGGTTTTGAAGTGGATCCACAGCTTCCGTGAGCGGGCGGTGAAGGCGATAGGGCGCTCGTAGGTCTGGCAGGTCTCATAGGTGGTGATGGAGGATGGGGAAGCTGCAGGCAAGGAGCTGCCTGATGCTGGATGCCCATCAGCAGAGCCACCCCCGGCCTTACTGTGCTTAAGTGCTCAGGGCGAAGTGGGACACCAGAGATGGAGGCTGCCTGTGTCCCGTGAGGCCGAGCTCCCCCTGACCCTCACCTTATGTACCGGGGGTGTTGTTACTCCTTCCTTGCTCTGGAAAGCTCCAAATGGGGCTTTCTAGGCCCAGGATGAGTGCTGAGACCCAGGTGTGCAGACCAGCCCACACACATCAGCCCAGCAAGATCCCAGGGCAGCAGGATGAGATGGATCCTCTGGCTCACCCCATTCCCCAGGGTCTCCTCCTGCCTCCTGGAAGGTGGCTTCCTCCCTCTGCACGGGGCAGATCCCCACGTTTCCTCCCCCAGCTCCCGCCAGCACCGCAGCCGCTTGGTTACCTACAGTTTTTCCGCATGACCAAGACGTCGCCACACTCATCCTCGGAGGGGAGGAAGATCTCGGGCACCACGATGAGGATCTTGCGCTTGGGTGGGGGGTTGATGTTCCAGGTGCACTCCACGTTGGCAGGGTAGTTGCCTGGGTAGTTGGGGGACTCGATGTAGCCTGTGTACTCACCCAGCTCCCCCCCACACTGCCGGTCTGCAAGGCAAGGAGAACTGGTTCAGCTGGGTGCCGCTGGCACTGGGGCGAGGAGGGTGCTTACTGGGCAAGGTGGGCAGGGCTCTGTTAGCACTGCATCCTGCACTCCCCATGCTTGGATGCAACCCCTATTTTGAGGAAGGGTCCCCCTCCAGCACGGCCCAGCTGCCCTACTTTTGCACTGGGACACTGAAGTGGAGCCGTCAAAGTCAGTGGTGGTGTTGCCAGGACAGGCGATGCAGAAGTTCTGCCTGAAATCAGGCTGGTAGCTGCCCAGGGCGCAGCGGATGCAGCGGTGCACGCTGGTGTTGTAGTAGTGCCCGGGGGAGCACTGCACTGGGGGGTAGAGAGCAGAGGGGGCTGCGTCAGCTATCAGCACAGCCTTGCCGTGTGCCCATCTCTTTGGGGGCCAGCTCTGACCTACCTTTGGTGTCGCAGTCCTGGAAAGAGGTGGCTCCTTCATGGCGGGTGCTCAGCCCCCCGCCGCAGGGGAAGCAGAGCGCCCGCCCCACCTCGGGCTGGTAGGACCCACGGGGACACAGCTGGCAGGGCTTGAAGCCATCGGCCGAGTGCTGGCCAGGGGGACACTGACCTGCAGGCAGACATAATTCAGTCACTGAACCACAGAACTGCTGAGGCTGGAAGAGACCTTTGAGATCATCAGGTCCAACTGCTTGTCTAGAGCTCACAATCCCACCACAGCTGCTAAAATGGCATGCCAGGGCACCCCTGCCCCATGCTTGGCTCTTATCCCCACCAGCCTTGGCAGCATCAACATATCCAGAGCAAATGCTGTCCTTCCCAGGGTCCCCTCTAGATGATAAGTGCCCCAAAATAGCATCACCTGTAAAGCCCATTCCAGTCCAAGCCCCTGCAGCCAGCAGGGACATCTGCAACTCAAGCGAGTTGCTAAGAGCCCCAAACCACCTGGCCTAGAATGGTTCTAGGGATAGGGCACCTCCCATTTCTCTGGGGAACCTGGGCCAGGGTCTCACCACTCTCAGTGCCAAACATTTCTTCCTTCTCTCCAATCTGAGTCTCTCTCTTTCAGTTTCAAACCATCACCCCTCTTCCCGTTCCAATAGGACTTTCACCTCTTCCGGACAGGGGCTGACAGATGAGGCTGCAGCCTTGGAACTGCCCCTCCCAGCCCCACTCCGTGCCCCCCTTACCCGTGCAGCCGGTGATGTTGGTGGCTCCCACCGGTCCAAAAGAATCACCGCGGGGACACAGGTCGCAGGAGAGTTGCCCCTCCTTCTCCTGGTAGGTGCCAGGGGGGCAGGGGATGCACTGCTCCATCTGTCCGTGGTAAAAAGTTCCCTGCGAGCAGCTAACTGAGATCCGGGGGAGGGCGTCAGTGGCGGCAAAGAGTCACCCCCGGGGGACGCAGCTGGTCCCCCACCCCACGGTGCATCTTACCACACTTGCTGCCCAGGCGCTGCTGACCGGGCCCGCAGCTCTCCTGGCGCTCCGGGGCCACGCTCAGCTTCCTGGCCAGCTCGTACTCCAGTCCCGCGAAGCGCAGCAGGAACCGCTCCTGGTTGATGGATTTCTTCAGGGCTTTGATGGCAGACTTCAGCTTCTTCTCCACTCTCTGCCTCAGGCAGTGCAGGCTGCAGCTGGCTGGCGGAGCAGGGGGGGATGGGAGTGCAGGAAAGAGGGAGGGATGGAGAGGCGAACCCAGCGGGATTAGAACCACCTATCAAAAGCTGCCCAGCACATCCCTCTGGTCCATTGTGGGATGAAGACTGGCTTGGCCCTCCTTGCTGCATGGACATGGCATCAGCACCCTCAACCACCACTCACCCTTGCTCCTACCCTTATCCTTTTGGTACCATCACCATCCCCACAGTCCAAACACTATCCCCTCACCAGTTACACTACTATCTCACTGGTCCTACCACCATCCCCAAGGTCCCACCATCACCCCTTTGGTCCTACCACTGTCCCACTGGTTCCACCACCAGCGCCATGCCCACCTGTGATCTCATCTGGCTTGATCTCTGCCTCGAACTCCAGCGTGATGCGCGTCACCTCCTTGCTGGAGGAGTTGCGAGCTCGGCGACCCTTCCCCTTCTTGGACGAGTCACACTTGAGGTTGACGAAGGTGACCTGGCAGTCGTGGCAAGGTGCCGAGCCGCCTGCACATGGCGGGGGGCAAGTCAGCACCCCGGGGATGGGCATCCCCACTGCCTCCCCGCCAGCGTGCCTCACCCTGTGTCCCAGCCTTCCCGGCCTCATCCTGCTTCCCCTTGGCCCGAGGGTGCAGGTGGCACTTGGCATCCTTGATCTTGAAGGAAGCCTTTTGCTTGACTGGGGCAGCAGCAGTCTCTAAAAGAAAAGGTGGACGCTCAACAACCCCGGGCTGTGGGGCAGCCCGGCCCTGGGCACCCCAGGAGCCCCTTTACCGAGGCACTGCTGGCTGCTGTTGGCAGTTCTCTGTTGGCCACCCTGCCGTAGGATAGGGGTCCCACAGCTCACTGTGTAGCTGCTGTCGGACTCTGTGGAATGGAGGAGCAGGAGATGAGGGTTGCTGGGGCTGCCACCCAGTCTCTGTGATGCTCTTCATCACAGCACCCTGCCATGGGGGTCCTGTCCCAGGGACCCATCCAAGGGATCTACACTGAATGATGAACCCCCCTGAGAAACCACCTCCCTCCTTCATCCCACTCCTTGAGTGCTCTGCACCTTGCCTGTGCAGCTGCTCCTCTCCTACTCCCAGTCTGGGCCATGCAGGGAAATGGGGACCCCCTTGGTGATGGTGTCAGTGGTGCTGGTACCTGGCAGAAAGCGGGCCTTGGTGGCACAGGTGAGGGCACAGCTGTCCTTCTTGCCTGTCTTGTTGCAGGTAAGGGTGGCCCGCGGTGGCACTGACCCTGGCAGGCATTTCAGCAGCTCTGAAGGACACATGCCAGCTGCTGATGACAAGCAGGGAAGTCCATGGCTGGCACAACCTGGAGACCCACAAGGAACCCCTGCACCCTACCAGGTCATGGAGAGATTCACCAGGGAAGAGAAGGTGCCAGTGTGGCATAGGGACCACAGACCAGAATCCCAACCTCCCCAGCTCTTCTTTAAGATGTGAGATGGAAGTGCTGAGATTTTGGGGGTCAGCCTTTCCCCAGTGAAGGGGAGGCATGGAAACAGCTCCTGCAGGACCTGCCCTGGTGCAAAACCTCATGTCAAGCCCCAAACATGGCTGAGAAAAGTAGATGACCACAGGCAGAGGAAGCAGGGCAAGACCTTACAGCACTTCCCATCCAGACCCATGTGAGATGGACATGGGGCCCCAGCCAGAAGCATCCCCTGGATACCTCAAAACTCCCATGGTCATAGAACCATAGAATGGTTTTGGACCAGAAAGACTTTCAAGGTCACGGAGTCCAACAATTCCCTAACTCTGCCAAGGCTGGGGATAATCCATGTCACCAGCTTTGTTGCCCTTCTCTGGACCCGCTCCAGCCCCTCAATGTCCTTGTTGGAGTGAGGGCCCCAAAACTGAACCCTCATTTGAGGTGTGGCATCAGCAGTGCCCAGTACAAAGGGACAATCACTTCCCTGGTTCCCATGCACTGACCTTAATCCCAATATCCCCAAGTGCCAAAGGGTCACAGGGCTTCAGGAGCATTGCCAGCTCTGATGCCCTGCCCTGTACCTGTGCAGTCCTTCTTGTTCCAGTGCAGCTTGCAGCCAGCAGGACAGGTGCACTGGTAGCTGCCAGGGGTGTTGATGCAGCCAAATTTGCAGCCCCCTCGGTTGATGCTGCATTCGTCGATGTCTATGGGGAAGAAGGGACAGGTGATGGGTGAGGGGCAGCAGGACCTCCCTGGCTCTGACACCAAACCCCTGTCTTGTCTCCATGCTCTTATTCTGGATGGATAAATTGCACTGCCTGTGCCCAGCAGAGATGTGAGATGTGCACCCCAGGGCGTTTCCAGCTGTGCCTCAGCCTATTGGGCACAAAGAAGCACTTAGCAGCCAAATTCAGAGGGTAGCTGCTCGACAGCCCCAGCCCATGGCAAGGGCCCTCTGTCTCAACCTGAACTGAGGGATCGAGCCCCCAGGTCTGGCATGGAGCAGGTTTGGGGGTGGGGAGTAGTCAGGGGTGGAGCTGCCTTACAAACCCCCTGGCTGCCTTCCTGGGAGCATCAGTGGGAGCTGGTAGCCCCTCTGCAAGGTCACACTGAGAGCACCCCAGGGACCACACTGGCTCACAACAGCTGCATGGTGGGGGTGATGAAGAGGGTCACCCACCCACCCCTGCCATCCCGGCGGTGTTGGAACACTCAGCCTTGTGCCTCTGTGTCCCCAAGCTGCCGACACAGGCTGCAGCGAGACCCCGCAACGAGTTTCATCTGGCCGCCCCCGCCCTTGGGCGCTATCTGCTTGTGAAACTGAAATCAAACACTTTTGATGTTCCGCCTCCCACCCCATCCCGGCTCCTTGCCAGAACACCGGGGATTTCTCCCTCTGCCGACGCAGACAAGTCACAAGCTGTTCCTGTCGCTCTGTTTGAAGTTGCAGACACCAGAGGCTGGCTGCGAACCCACTCCCAGCCTAGCCCCAGCTTGANCCCTTGCGGTGAGTGGGCTCCCCAGAGGTCCTGCTGCAGCCATGCCATAAGGCTGCTTCATCCCCGGCTGCTCCCTGCGCCTCCTCCGGCCCCCAGCCCTGCCGGGAGCGGCGGCAGCAGCGCAGCGGCCGCACCTCCGCAGTGGGTCAGTCCGTAGAGTGTGTAGCCCTTGTTGCACAGGCACTGGAAGCTGCCGGGGGTGTTGACGCAGAGGTGGTCGCAGGTCCGGTCGAAGGAGCACTCGTCGATGTCTGGAGGAAAAGCAAGAGGGAGAGGCGAGGGCTGGTGCGGTGGAGGGGCAGCCCCGGGCACAAGAACTCTTCCCAGCGGGTTCGAGCATAGTTCCGTCGGCTTCATTAAGTTAATTGCTCTGCTCGCGTCAGACTCCCGGCAGCGCAGAACCTGGACGGAGATGAAAGCGGCCGCAGCCCCGCACTCTGGGGAGGCAATACTGGGGCTCACGCACACCCTGTGCCAGCCTTGGGCGTGGGGTGCTGAGCCCTGCGTCCCCGCTGGCATGGCTCAGAGACCTGCTGCGTCATTTAAACCAGCTGGCTTTAGGTGAGGTGTGCAGGAGGGTGCTAGGAGATGGAAAAAAACGGCGGGAAAAGCAATGTAGTAGCCAGCTCCCTCCGGAGCAAGCAGGATGCATCTCCCCACTTTGCTCCTGCTCCCCAACAGATGGAGGAAGGAGGAATCCCTTTGCAAAAGTCACTGGAATCCTTGCTCTGCCTCCATAGCTTGCAAAAACAGCATGTCCCTGAGCAGGGCTTTGATCCAAACCCTGCCACGGGGCAGGGAGGAGCAAGGCAGGCTGTGTCCTGCTGCTCTTCCCATCACTGGGAAGGATGGGAGGGAAGGAAGCAGTTGGTGTCAGTGCTTCAGCGGGGAGCTACAGCTCTGCTGCTGTGGGATGCCAGCAAAATAATTGTGCAATAAAATAGAGCAGCCTGGGAGAAGTCCAGAGGTGCCAGGGTGGGTGCTGAGTTCAGGGTGCCCTCCCAGGACACATGAGGTGCTGCTGGGGTCTCTGGTCCCCTGGCGCAGGTGTTCTGGATCAGAACCTATGACCCTCTGCTTGAGGTATGGGCTGCTGGTGGAATGCTCCCTGTGCCCAGGCAAACCTGTGTCCCAGCCCATGGGGCTGCAGGGAACATCATGACCATCATCCTAGCCCTGAGTGAGGTGGGAGGGCTCCACTTCTGGAAGACTTTTACCCTGCTGTGCCAGAAGTCTCCCCTCAGGAGCAGGGCTGGGACAACAGCAGAGCTGGGCTAAGGCTCAGAGCAGAACCTAAATCCAGCACTGGTCCCCCAAACAGTGAACGTGGTCCGTAGGAGAGCAAAGAGGAAAACCCAGACCAGCACTCCTCCAGCAGCAGCTGTGGGATGAGAGGGAAAGGCAGGGTGCCAGGGTCCCACAGCCCCTTACCTTGGCAGTTCCTCTCGTTGATGAGCAGCTTGTAGCCCTTCTTGCAGCTGCACTCGAAGCTGCCCACCGTGTTCCTGCAGATGTGGTCGCAGCCGCCGTTGTTGAGCCGGCACTCGTCGATGTCTGGTGGGGACAGGGGACATGTGTCACACCCCAGCTGGGATGCTCAGCCTGGGAGAGCAGGATTCACCCCTCTGGATCCTGTTCCCACCAGGAGCCAGCAAACAGAGGAAACTCCTTGGGCTGTCATGGCCACCAGGGGAACATGGCTGCTGGCTTTGTCTGGGTGCATCTGGGGAGCCAGTGCAGGACCGTGGGGAAGGCTGCAGCCCTTGGGCTCCACTGCCCTTGAAAGGTGTGCAAAACGTTTAACCTCTGCAGATCTCTGCACCCCTGGGAGCAAAACCAGGAGTCAGAGTCTCCAAAAGGGCCTTGAGGTCAGAGGGAAGCACCAGACCAGAGGGTGCAGTCACAGGTTTGAACTGAAGACTACTTTTAGGTACCAGGAGCAGCAGGAAGAAAGAGCAAGGCAGAAGGGGAAAGCTCCTTCAGAGCTCTCCTCTACTCAACTCAACAAAGGTTTTTTGACCCTTCCCTCTGTTGCCATCTCCTTTCTGCCATCAACAAATCTAAAGGTGATGATGCACAAGAACTGCAAAAAGCCCCAACAACCTGGGAAGAGGCTGGGACTTGGCTTTTTTTGTTGTTGTTGGGCTGGATTTTTTTTCCACTAATCACAAAATTTACTGCTAGGAAATGATCTGTAAAATGAAAAGAGATGAGAAAGAGGCAGTCTCCTTCCCTGCTCCTCCATCTCCCAGCAACAGGGAGGCAGCGCTGCCTCTCTGGGGCTTTCTTTTTACGACTGTGAGGGAGTAAGTTGTAAACCAGGAGTAATAAAACCTCCAGACACAGGGGACATGGCTCCAGGTTATTGCTTCTTCCTGGAAACTGCAGAATTGGAGAAGTTTGAGCAGGAAATGCTCTGATAAAGTAAGAGAGACAAGAGGCTTCTGGACACAGCCAGCAGGTAGACAGGCAGCTGTCAGCAGGCTGGGCTTTGCTTTCAACCAGGGTCAAGTTCCTTCAGCTGCTGAAAGACACAGTGCAGGCCCCAGCCAACCTTGGGGTCTTGATGTCCTCTTGGCCAGAGCAGCAGAAGGTTTGGGGTGTCTGGGGTAACCAGGCTGGTGGGCTCCCCCTGGCAGAGGCAGGTGGGTAGGGATGCTGGGGGAGTGTGCAGAGGCACCTTAAGGTGTCCTCCCCCAAGTGGGACACAATGTTTGGACCTGTCTGGACAATGATCACAGAGGGACTCAGGCACTTCAAATCCATAGAACCATAGAATCATGGAACGGTTTGGACTGGAAGGGACCTTCAAGATCGTCCAGAACCAACTCCCCCACCATGGGCCCCTAGGAACACCTCCCACTAGATCAAATTGCTCAAGACCTCATCTAACCTGGCTTTAAACACCTCCAGGGAGGGGGCATCCAGTGAAGACCCCAGCCCCCCCACACCCACCTACCTTTGCAGGTCTTCCTGTCAGGCTGGAGCATGAAGCCCATGGGGCAGCTGCAGTGGACGCCCGTGGCCGCGTCGTGGCACTTGCTGTCACAGCCCCCGTTGTTCACAGCACAGGTCTCTGCACAGAGGGGACAGAACAGCTGAGCTGAGGGAGCAGGCTCAAAGGCTGTGCGGGGGCCAGGCCACCCAGGTGTCCCTGCAGCACCCAGACACCCTGAGCGGAGGCAGCTGGTGCAAACCTGCCTGCAGATCCAGAGCTGCGCAGGGCTCCTCCCCCACCACTCACAGGTCCTTCTCAGAGCTGCTTCCCAGCAGGTCCCCCCTCACCTGTACAAGTGCAGGAGGTCCTTCCTCCTCAGAGCAGGACTCTACACTTGCCCTGGTTGAACTCCATGAGATTCCCTCTGCCCAGCTCTCCAGCCTGGCCAGGGCTCACGGGATGACAGCACAGCCTGAGAGGGTGTCAGCTCCTCCCAGTTTGGTGCCACCAACAAACTGGCTGAGAGCCCACTCTGTCCCTTCACCAGGGTCATTGGTGAAGATGTAGAATGAGATGAGGCCCAGTCATGACCCTTGAGGAATATCACAAGCTGCAGGCCTCCAACTAGACTCTGCCTTTCATCCAGTTCTCAGACCCCCTCATTCCCCACTCATCTGACTCACAATTCCTAAGCTTCCCGAGAAGGATGTTACAGGACACAACATCAGAAGCCTGGCTGAAGTTGACGTGGACAATGTCCACTGATCTCACCACATCTACCAAGCCAGTCACACCACTAACCCAAGGCTAGCAGAGTGGTCAAGCATGTTTGCCATTCATGAATCCATGCTGACTACTGATGACCTTCTTTTCCTCCACATGTTTAAAGATGACCTCCAGAATGAGCTGTTCCATCACCTTTCCAGGGATGAAGATGATCCTACAGCATCTCCCACCAGAAAACCCAACATTCATTGCCTTTCCCATCACCCTGCTACCCACCCAGGTGCTGCTTCCTGGGAATTAGGAAGGTGAAATAAGGGCCTGTGTGGTTCACCCAGATTGCAGGCACTGCTAAAGCAGGAAGAGGCATCCAGATTTCCCAGTCCAGCATGCAAATTTGGCACAACTCTGCCACCTCCCAAACCCAGCACAACCCTATCACCTTCCAACAACCTGCTCTGGTATCCTGTGTATCTGCATCTAAGGCAGGAAGGGGATGGAGCTGCCCTGTTCCCACATGAAAAGATGTTTATGAATTGCAGGGCAGGGAGCACCCAGTCATAGAACCACAGAACTGTCTGGGTTGGCAAAGCCCTCTGAGATCTCCCAGTCCAACAGCAACCCAGGACCACCATGGTCACTAAACTCTGTCCTCAAGTGCCATGGCCACATCTTTCTTGAACACCTCCAGGGATGAGGACTCCACCACCTCCCTGGGCAGCCTGTTCCAATCCCTGACCACTTACAGGACAGAAACTGTTCCTACTGTCCAACCTAACCCTCCCTGGCACAATTTCAGGCCATTTCCTCTCCTTCTATCACCTGATAGCAGGGCAAAGAGACCAACCCCACCTGGCTCCAGCCTCCTCTCAGGGAGTTGTAGAGAGCAATGAGGTCTCCCCTCAGCCTCCTCTTCTCCAGGATGAGCGACCCCAGCTCCTTCAGCTGCTCCTCACCAGCTCTGTTCTCTGGACCTGCTCCAGCCCTTCAGTGCCATGCCAGGGAGAACCAGGTGAGAGTTACAGGCAGAGGTGTGTGGGCACAGCCACTGCCTGTTGCCAAACAGTAACCACTTGGGGTGCTGGGAAATCAGAGGTGGCTGCAGGGAGGCTTTTTGTTCCCAAATCACTTTTCAGCTGACAGAGGGAAAAGCAGCTCTGTGGGATTAGTCCTGCCATGATCAGCTCCCATGCTGGCACTGGGACCATGTGTGCCCTGAAAATAAGGTCTGGTGGAGCCCAGCTTTGGCTCCAGCGAGGAGGAACTGAATTTCCAAAGGACAAAGTCAGGGCACTTGCTGTGCAAGACACAGCCAGAACTGCCTCCTGCTGGGGATGTGGCTCCCTGGGGATGCAGGTGCAAAGCTCTGGTCCCCAGTGGGATGTTGGGGGTGTCCCAATCCCCTCACTGCCACCAAGCCTCAAAACCATCAACCACACCACAAGTCCCCAACAGTCACTCACTGCTCAGGCACCAGTGTCACAGCTAATTTGGGAAACACTTTGTCTAATTGGAGCACACACACAGAGAGGCAGCACCAGTGGGAAAAAAACCCAATGTGAAAAAAAAAAAAAAAAAAAAGCAACAAAAAAGCAGCAGCTAATTATTGCAGGATTATCAAAGTCAGCTGTTGCTGGTAGGACTAGAAGAGACACTAATTGAAATGAAGCATTTTCAGCTTGACAGCTTCCCTGTGAGATCAATCCTCAGTTTCAGCCCTAACCACCAGAACAATGGGCTGAAGTGCATTAAGTTGTTCACAAAGGATAATAAAATATTCCTTTCAGAACGCTGGCTGCCTGGATAAATGAGGCAGTTTGGCTTCAAGGAACCCGAGATGAAAATGCCTTGAAGAAATTCCTTGGAAAGAGCAAATCCCAGGTTCTCCTGCTTTTCGCAAGTGTCGCATAGGGTGGGAATGACTGAACCATCCAACCATTCGCCGCGGGGTGAGGGAGCTGGGATCACTCTGTGCTCGTCTTGCCGCTGCTATTTTTATTATGTCCCATAATAAGAGAACAAAAGGGACCTTTTTATGCAATTAATAGCCAGCACAATGACAAAACCGAACGGCGAGGGAGGGAGCTCTGCGCATACTCCTCCAGCCAGGTCCTCACTGGGGTCCCCTCCCCGTGGCGCTGGGGCGAAAAGCAGAAGGAAAACTTTCTGGAGGGACCATGAATTATTTAACGCTGGCCTTTGTTCCTGCAGATGATGCAGAAGCAGCCCAGGGAGCATTCGCTTCACAGGATTGCCGTCGGGATGAGGCGATGGGTTGGCGTGGGTGCTGCTTCTGGTGGGGCCATGGAGCCAGAGAAGCAGCCGCACCGCGGAGGATGTGGCACTCTCTGCTTTGCCACGTTCACGGCGCCCAGCAGAGCCCAGTTCCACTCCCAGCCCCTTTGCACCTTCGGCAATTTCCTCTGAGATACAAAGCTGACCCTACACGTCCTCTGCAGGATGCTGCCGCTGCCTCGGGTGTGCATGGAGCGGGAGCTGAGCCAGCAGGGCAGGAGCATCACCACAAACCCCTTTGCAATGGAGGAACCACGTCCTAGGTCGCAAAGAGCTTGGAGAGGGCTGCTGGGGTACCTGTGAGGCAGCTGGGGTCGGGCGGCACAGGGCCAGGCGCTGGAGCAGGGCCGGGAGAGCAGCACTGTTACCGGTGCCCACAGCCTGGGGGCTGCTCCCAGCCTGGCGTGACTCACCCAGACACGCAGGGCTCTGGAGGGGCCTCCATCGCTCGGGGAGGGCGAAGACAAAGCGACTTGCACACACAGACAGACACACATACGCACAGGCTTTTTCCCAGCCTCCTCCATCCCAGCTCCGCTCTCACTTCCCGATCACCACACCGTGGCACCGTGGAAAACCTTACTCTGCTTGGCACCCATCACCAGGGCAGGAACGGAGTCCATGCCCCTACCCGTGCCCCCGCAGCACCCTGCCCACACACGCTCCGGCTTCGCCTCCGGCTGCCGGGAAGCAGCAATCACAGTGGGATCAGGATCCCACAAGCCTAAGGAGATAATTGCGGGGTAATCAGAGGGATTGCAGCTGGGTTGGCAGGAGCTTGGCGACAACACAGAGCTGGGGGGTCCCCTCTTGTCCCACCTCTGGGAGAAAGGTTCTGCAGAGCCCCTCGAAAGACACTGTCAGCACTTCCCTCCATGCACCCACAGATCCTCCTGGACGAGGCAGGAATTTGCATGCACCAAGAAGATTCCCACAGCAGACAAGTAGCTGCCACCTTCAGACTGCCTCAGCTTGCTTGCTAGTGGAGCAGAGGTGTCACCTTACCTTGCTGAAAGGCTTAGAGACCCGACAGGGCTTCAGAGAAATCCTTGGGGCAGCAGCTCAGGTGCTAGCCCTGATGAAGGCTTTGCAATTTGCTGCAGCTCTGGGCTGGGGCCCTCTGAGCATGGTTTGCTGGGCCAGACCCGGGACACCCTGACTGTTCCCACATTCCCCAATGATCCAGTGTGGGGTAACTTTGGAAACACACAGCACAGAGATGGGCATGAGCATCCCCCTCCCCATCACACAAGCCACTGGCAGCCCACCACTCGCTCTTCTTGGGCTTGCTTGACAGTGTGTGTGGGATAATCATTGCTACAGCCCCTAGAAAGAGGATCATCACCCCCTGCACTGGGCTGGAACAATCAAAGCAACATGAGAACCCCACTTCATGCAAGCACAGCCAGGGAGGGGTTCTTTTTTTGTCCCCAGAAACAAGCTAGAGGCCAGGCTTGCTCTGAGGGGGTGGGAGCAGCAGCAGTGGGCAGGGTTAGTGAGGCATGCAGTTAGAGCAGCAGCTCAGCTCCCTCCAGCCCAGTTATGGTCTCGAGGTGAGAGACCATCTAGGGTTAGACCCCTTTGTAGAGATAGAGAACAAAGATATTTACCATTAGAAAACGTCTCAAGGATAACGTGTTGCTGGAAGTGTCTCTCCCCTGTTTGACATTATAAAAAAGTGATTTAGAAGCAGTGTCCAGCAAGGGGCTCGCCTGGTGCCAGCTGGCAGCAAGCTCCGCTCCTCTGCCTTGCCAGCCTGGGGCCAATTCTTTGGGTTTTTTCTCCCCCCCACCCCAACCTCCCAGAAGAGCCAAACACTGAGGTTTGGGGCCGGTGCTCTTGACTCCTCCATCACCCTGTCTGCAGCATCCCACATCCTGCAGCCTCTCCCTCACCCTGCAGCTCAGGGAGCCCTGGGGCAGAAGCGCGCAGAGGAGCGTTAGTGCAGCAGTTAGTCCAGGCAGCCAGGTCCACAGCAGAGCCTGTGCCAGGGCAGTCTGCAGTGCCCAGGAGGGGCCATGTGGACACTGCACGGTGACAGGCTTGGAGCATTTGGCAGCCAAGCTGGTGGTGAGCCCAAACTTCGGGTGCACCTGAGCTGCTCAGCCTCAGCCATGCACTGTGCAGGGAGGCCTGTGAGGCATGGCACAGTCCCAGGCTGCTGAGCACTGGAGGGACTGTGTGCCTGAGGTGGGGCAAATGGCCAAGAGGGGGCTGAGAGCACCCTGGGCAAAGGCACAGACCCCAAAGCCAGTGCTAAAACACCCACGGGTCTCTTTTGGGGATCGCCTCAAAAAATTGGCTTAAGCTTTGCCCTGCAATGGAACCTCTGCCTGGCGGTGCCCATGCATGGGTGGGAGATGTCCCTTCTCCACCTGGTCACTCTGGGGAGGCACAAGGCACCCCAGGATTTCTTTTTGCTCTCTTATGTGGACAGAGTTCTATGGCAGTGCTGGACTGAAGCCAGAAAGCCCCCAGAGGAGCATGGGTTTGGGGTGCTTGGGGCACACCAACCAGAGATGAGCACATCCCTGAGAAACAGCGACGGGTCCACGTTGAGGGGAGGAAGGCAGAAGGGGAAAAGAGGGGAAACAGACCCTGTCTGTGCCTGCACTGTCCTGGGGGGCTCAGGCTGAGGGAATAGACTCAGCAGCCAGGACATGAGGTGCTCAGGATCTGCAGGGACTGTGTCCTCCTAGGGGAGCGGGCACACGGAGGAGCTTGCATGGCCTGCTGGTGGCCACCCATGTCCTTGAGCCCTGCTTTTCCCTTCCCAGAACCCTCCTATGCTGCGGTCACTTCACTCCTGTGTAGCCAGCACTGACCCAGCAGCAGGGTCTGGCACATGCCCCACTGCCAGCACTGCTCCCAGCCCAGCTGGCTTCACCAAGCTAGGGAGCACTGGAGGGGACACCACAAACCACCCGGGCACGGATCAGGAAATCGGCCATAAAACTTGAGCTGGGTTTAGTTTCCTTCTCCATTTGATCACATTTCCTCCCTAGTCACCATCCCCCGGGGGCTCGGCGCGAGCTGGGGACAGCAGTGGCCTCGCTGCACCCCAAATGTGGGTGGGAGGCAGCTGCAGCCGTGCCCTGGCTTGCCAAGCTTCGTGGAGAGCCAAAGCCTGCAGAGCCCACGGCAGCGCAGTCTGCATCCCCTCGCTGCGCTGCGCCCCGGGCTGCTGGGGGGGACTTTTTGTCTGCTTTTCAAAAAGCAAAAGCGATTTAAAAGGCTGCTTTTGGAGCATAAATATAAATACGGAAGGTCATCGGCCTCCCCTCCCCCTGAGCCTGCAGACATGTTGGGAGCCATTAGGGCTGGCCCTGCCTCGCTCACAGGCATGTTCCTCATTATCCACATTTTTAAGGGCAGCAATAAAAAGCGGAAAAATGAAACCCAGCGGCCACGGGCTCATGAAGCTGTCGCTCAGAGGGGCTGGTGGCGCTTCCTGCCCGTGGTGTGATCTGAAGGGAACCTGGCCCGGGGCTGTCCCGGCAGCCATCAAACGCACCGCGTACAATTTCAAAGCCCGGGGCCCGCGGAGCGAGTTTGCGTTTCCCCTCGCTGGAAACTTTATTCCCCTTGAAATGATGAAATATTTCAGAGGAAATGGGGAAGGGGCGGCAGAGAGAGCACCGGAGAGGGCTGTTTGCCGAGCCCCGACCGTTAAACAAGGGAGGCTGTGAATAGCCGCGCAGGTACCTCGGCCGTAAAGCTGCCGGCAGAGCATCCCTGCGGGGCGGCCGCCGGCTCCCGCGACCCGCAGCGCAACCCCGCAGTGTTCCCGCACAGGGCGCAGGGCGGCCAGGCGGGCCCCTTCCTGCGGGTCCGGAGGGATGTGAAAGGCACTGGCAGTGGGTTTGGGATTGGTGCTGTTCCCAGAATCCTCCATCGTGGTGTTTGGCTTCCCTCAGGAAGGTGGGCGAGGGGAGAGCTCAGGGCAATGCACCAGCTCTGGAGGGGAGATGCTTTCCCAGCAGACACAGTGAATGGAGTTGGGGTGAAGTGGGAGTTTTTGGTTGAGGCCTTGAGGATTGGCAGATCCCACTGCCAAGACCCTTCAGCATATGGACCCCTCTCAGCATCCCCCAAACCATGAGATGCTTCCTAGAGCTGCTTCCCGCCTCCTGCACCCACCCAGCCAGGAGCATCATTTTGGTGCCAAACCTGCCCAGCTCCTCACTCCAGCACTGGGAGCAGACAAGCAGGGATCTCTCTGCAGGAGGAACATGAGGGCTGATGCACCCTTGGCTCCCAAAGCCCTCATCAGAGGAGTGGTCCCCACCTGGGCACAGCATTAACTCCACTGGGGTCCTCAGAGCATGGGATGGGGTGCAGAAGCCATGGGATAAAAAGTGAGGATGGCAAGAACAAGGCACTGCAAGTCAGGAAGGACTGGGATGAATCCTGGATGCAGGATGGGTGACAGCAGGGATGTTAAGAGACAGGCGGGAGGGCTTGGCCCTGAGCATCCCTTGAGCTGGAGAGGAGCAGATGGATCTGGGGGCTTCTGCTGCTTGCCCCAAGGCTCGAGCCTTTGGAAGCCATGCAGGGGTTTCTGTCTGGGCACAGCAGGGTTGCAGAGAGCCAAAACCTCTGAGTGCTTTCAATTTTTTTTTTTTTTCCTTTTGCAATAAGAACTAAAATGTCTCAAGTAATTTGTGGCCTTAATCACTCCCCCAGTGAAACATTTTCTTAAATCGAATCAGCTGCTCAGCATCACAGGGCCCCATGGAACCAGCAAATCCTCCACCTCCACCTGGTGTTTTACAACTTGAAAACGCAGGACAGGGCAGCTGGGGCTGTGCCTTGTCAGGTTCTTTGGGGTTGTTAGATTTTTCTTCCACAAGACAACAGTTCCTGAGTCCCAGTCCCATGGTGCCGAGTCCAAACAATCACCACGGCCAAATCTGGCCCCTCCACGGTTTGCAGCATAGGGACACCTTCACCCCTCTCCCTCCACCAGCATGGAGAGAGGGCAGGGACCCCTGTCCACTCCTTGGCACAACCCACCTGCTCCCACATGTCCACACAAGTATCCCCATGGCCACCTCTGCTCTTTGTGGTTGAGCAGTGACACATCTCCATCCATGCAGGTCCCCACAGCATCCCTCACACACTCACTGAGTTTCTCCAGTCTCAGCAGGAGAAGATGCCTCGTCCCCAAAGCTCAGTGAAAACCTTCCTCAGTTTGCCCCCAGTGCAAGCCGAGCTGCCCTGTGCCCTGCCCATGCCCTCGAGGGGCTCACACCTACCGATGCAGGTCACCCCGTCTGAGTGCAGCAGGAACTTGACGTGGCAGCCACACTTGGGCCCCTGCTCGGTGTCATCACAGGTGTGCTGGCAGCCTCCATTCCCATAGTTGCAGGTCACTGTGAGAGGCAAAGCACCAACTGTCACCTAGAGCCCCAGCTCCACTCTTCCCCACCTGTGGGGAAGTGTTTTAGTGGCAGTGGTGTCGCAGCAGTGGTGAGCTCTGGCTGAGCAGTTGGGCCACATGACCCAGAGGTCTGTTCCAACCTCAGCAGCTCTGTGACTCTGTGAAGGGTAACAGAGGCAGACCCAGGCATGCCAGGGGGAAAGGAAGCCAGAGGGCTTCAGGCTCAATAAAGCAAGGGGGCAGGGCCAGGAGTTGTCTGTACCATGGGGACAAGGTTAGGGGTCCCTGGGAGGCAGTGTCCCCACCCCTGGAGCGCTCCTTACGCTTGCAGTCACGCTGGTTCTTGGTGAGCTCGAAGCCAGGGCGGCACTCGCAGGCGATGCCCCCCTTGGGGGTCTCCCGGCAGATGTGGGCGCAGCCGTGGTTCTTGTTCATGCAGTTCATTCCTTCTGATGGAGAGAAGGAAGCAAAGTAAAGATCCCAAAGCTCCCAAGGCAGTGGCAGGATGTATGGGGTGAGGTGCTTGACAGTGACACTGTGCTTGACCAAGGGGCCTGTGAGGACTTTGTGCTGGAGCTGTTTGTTACCCTGCAGCACTCTCCTGCAGTGTGCTCATCTTAAATTTGCTTTCCAATATGCAACACCAAGAATGGTCATGAAGCAGCACCTAAAGCCAGGCACCGTGCGAGGGTGATAGGGACAGACACACCCAACAACCACAGGTGACAGAGGGTCCCCCAGGGTGGGGGAGCAGCAGGCACTGACCCTCAGGGCGCTGGATGCAGGTGTGTTGGTTGTCACTGAGGAAGAAGCCCTCCCGGCAGAAGCACTCGTAGCTGCCCATCATATTGACACAGGTCTGCTGGCAGCCGCCGTTGCCCTCTGAGCACTCGTCCAGGTCTGCAAAGGGAAGGCAACAGGGGGTGAGTGGCATGCTGAGGGGATGGCGAATGGGATTTGCTTTACATCTGTGATCCCCCAGATCTCCCTAGGAAAAAAGGAGATGCCTTAAGGCTGCAGGGGATGAAGGCAAAGCCCATCAAGGGGTGGTTCTCAGAGACTGTGCATCTTCTCTGGCTGTTGACAAAGATTTCATCGTGCAGGTGGGAACGCCATACCACAGAGAAAGGCATTTTCATTGTCCCAGGACCCTCAAAGCACCCAGGATGCTTGGCTGGGATGCTGGCTGCAGCCGTCCCCCTCTTCCAGGCACTCTGAGCCTGCTGATGGCTGGGGATGCCTGCACTTCATTAGAAGGAGCTGGGAAACCTTAGCCCAGAAAAGGGATAATTGCTCGTAAGGGGACTCAAATCCCTGACAGCTCTGCTGCCATCCTGCCTGGTTTGCTTTAACAAATCAAGGCTGGAAGGAGCTCGAGATGCACATCTGTGGCAGTGCCAATGCCCTCGCTCCGGTCTGCTCCTGCTCCATGCCTGCAAATCCCTCTCTTAATGAAGAGCAGCAGCTCATTGCTCTCTCCAGAGAGGCTTCGGGGGCAACTGTCCAGGTTCAACCCTTTGGTGCCCTGAGGTTCCAGAGCAGCTGAAATGCTGGGTTCAGGTAGAGACAAACCCCTGCTGTGGCTGCACCTGCCCCCTCCACCTGCGGCCCCGGGGCTGGGGAGGGAGAGGCCCAGTGCAGAAGAAAACCTCCCCTGGACTCCAGCACTGCAGAGCCAGTGGCCCAGGGGAAAGCTGAGCCCGATGGAAACGTTGGACGAGCAGCTGGGCATGTGCCAGGGGAGGTTCCAGCCAGGGGTCTCCCAGGACCGACTCAAACCCACTGCTTCTGGGCAAAGAGGTGAGCAGATGCCCTGCTCCAGACAAGCCTTGGTGGATGCTGCAAGCCTGGGGCATACTCAGTAATCAAACCAGAGGCTGCAGCTCTGACTGGAAAATGCTATAGAAACACAGCCCAGGAGCACCCTGGAGACCTGCTACCTTGGAAAGGAGGTGTTGAAAACCTCATCTCACAGCTAGGCACCCACAGGGCAAGTGTGGGCTGACAGCCAGGGACAAAAGAGACATCTCTGTGGCGGGAGACTTGCAGCTTTCTCCAGGGCTCATCCCAGCCAAGCTATGTCCTGCAGATGTCAATAACTCTCTTTAAATCCCTCCCCTTATAACAAGGGCTTAACGTCTTGCAGCTTCTCCTTGGAGCTCTGCACAAGAACGAAGAGGCAGCCGTTCAAACCTGGTGGCTGAAACGGGACCCTGCAGCTCTAATACCTGCTTTATTAAATACAATGGAGATGGGCAGAAGCCAGCAGTGCCCATGTCAGGACTGGGGCTGGAATTCCTGTCCTGGTTCAAAAGGTCATCTGGAATGGGCCATGTGGGAGCTGGCGTGTTCTGACTAGCACCCTGACTCACCTTTGGCTCAACTGCTGTCCGTGGCACCGGCAAAGCTCGGGCAAGTCCCTCTGCTTTGCTCTCCTTCTCTTTCATCTGGCTAAGAGGGGATGCTTGCAGGCAAAGCAGTCAGGATGAGGGGGAAGGACAAAGGGGACAACCTGCCCGTGTTCATCCTTGCTGCCTCCTGAGAGCGACTGCTGAGCAAACCCAGCTGGGCCACTGAGGATCTCTGCATCCTCATGGGCAAAACGGGCTCCAGAGGCTAAGCCTTCACCATCCTTACGGCAACACCACACGGCAGAGATACTGAGATGAGTCCGGGAAAGGCTCCAGGGCAAAGCTGGGGCTGCCAACCCCCACGTTCCCCCTCACCCGGCTGCTCCCCAGCCGCCTCCATCTCCTCCCGCTCCGCTCTCTAAACACATGACGTCTGCGGCTCGCCGAGCTCGGCTTTTCTTTCTTCTCTCCCGGCTCATCCTCCCCCGGGAGAGGAAGGCAGAGCCGCCCGCGCCTCCTCCCAGCTGTGTAAATCTCCCCCTCCCCGAGGAGGCTGCGAAGGTCCCGGTGATGGTGGTTAATGCAAAGCGTATGTGGCCATAATCCCTTCCCCCTCCTCCCGGTGATGAGCTCATTAATGACCCCTCCGCAGACACTAATTACCGCATAGCAGGAGCTGCAGGCGGGGAGCGGGCAGGCAGGCGGCCCCGTGCCCTGCTGATCCCACCCGTGGGTGCCGTGGGCGGCAGCGGGTGCCGGGGCGCGGCCAGCCCCAGGGCTCTGCCGGCAGCTTTGGCTCTGCCGCGGCCGGACGGAGCTTGGGGCGGCGGGAAGCGGCGGGGAGGATGCGCGGCTGCTCCGTAGGCAGAGGCCGGGTTTGTCTTGGCCCGGGGATTATTTACCCAGTCCCTTCGCCGGTTCCCATCCCCACCGTATTTGGTATGAACTCATCTATTTTGGCAGGTGCAGAGCTGACCTCAAGCACGAGCGGAGCGGGCGGCAGGGCCCGGGCGAGCCCTTCTGGCCGCAGAGCAGAGCCGCGGGCCTGGCCGCTCGCTGCAGCAGGATGCGGCTGCAGGGAGGTTGTGGCATGCGTCCAGCACCCCCAAACCCAACCCTCCAGCTGTGCCCTACCTCAGCATCCTCCAGTCTATGAATCACCATGGAGCATTTTTTCCCCAGCACAGAGTATCCTCCCTCAGTATCACCCCCATGCAATGTGGGAGGGATCCTGTCCCCGGTGAGCTGTGCAGCATGGCACATGTCCACGTGGGGCTGGCTTGCTGCCCTGGGAGTGCCATCACCATCCCCTGGCTCTGCCATGGGTCAGGGTGGGGAGTCAGCACTCGGGAAAGAAAGCCAGCAGGCTGGTTCCAAGGTGGCAGAGCCGCGTGGCCGTGACAGGTCAGTGTCCCACCCTGGTGTGTGCCAGGGGCCCCTACCTTACCTAGGCAGTTGTGGCCGTCGTGCGCCAGGCGGAAGCCGTCGTAGCAGGTGCAGCGGTAGTTGCCGGGGATGTTGACGCACTCGTGGACACAGCCTGCGTTGTCCTCCCTCTCACACTCATCCACGTCTGTGGGCAGAGGACAGCAGGAGAGCTGTGGGGCTGCCCCGGCTGAGGATGGCCACAACACATTGCATGGGTGCTGCTCTCCATCTCCAGCATGTCTGTGACCTAGCCGGTCCTGTGTCCTGGGGTCTCTGCCCTGCTATCGCCTACAGCATCTCTCCATGCTCTGCATCCCTGTCTGGACTCCCAGCTGCTTGCTGCCCTGAGCCCTTGACACCTGACATTCCCTGGCAGCAGTGGGCAGAGCTGCCTGCCTCCATGGCAAAGCCTTTCTGGGCCTGCAGCATGCTTTAATCCTGCTGCTATTTGTGGCCAGCCCATTCCAAACCTGGACCTGCTCTGAGAAGAGCTGGGAATTTTCCCCTACTCCATTCCTGCTTGCCTTGAGTGCTACTTCTCCAAGGAACCCATTTTCTTTCCAAGCATCACTTTTCCAACATCTGCATCTATATTTGCATCTACATGCTCCTTCTCTGGAGGTGTTCAAGGCCAGGTTGGATGGGACCTTGAGCAGCTTGGTCTAGTGGGAGGTGTCCCTGCTCATGGCAGGGGACAGGAACTGGATGATCTTTAAGGTCCCTTCTAACTCAGACCAGTCTCCAGTTCCATGATTTTATGATCTATGCTTACATCTGCTTCTGTGCCTACATCACCTACATCTGCATCTCTGGATCTTATTTTTATGTTCAGAATCAGAGAGTCATTTTGTTGCAAAAGACCTTTAAGATCATCAAGCCCAACCTAGTTCATGCTTCTCATCTTTCAGCTGCTGACCCAGTTCTGCAGTCCCTAGGTTGGGAATCCTGCAGCTAAAAAAAGCCCAGCTTTGTTTAAAACCAGTCCTAGGTGACTCTCCTGGGCTTGGCAGCCCCAGCCTTCCATACGTGGCTCTTGGCAGAGCAGGGAAGGGAGCATGATGGCTGCAATTGCCACCAGCAAGGACAATCACATTCCTCTCTACCACCATGTGTTGTGGTGTCAACAGGCCAGAAGCTTGGGACAGATAAAAGGTTTGCAACAAGCTGGGGTAAACCAGCTGCCCTTCTGTGAGGGCAGAGGACAGTAGAGATGAGCCAGCACCTGGCTTCATCCCACTGGGTTGGAGCTTGGGGCAGCGGGAAGCAGTGGGGAGGATGCACAGCTGCTCCAGAGGCAGAGGTCAGGTTTGTCTTGGCCCGGGGATTATTTACCCAGTCCCTTTGCTGGCTCCCATCCCCACTGTCACCCATCGAAGGGGCTCTGGTGGCAGTGGCATGCCCCTACCTTTGCAGTGCTTCCCGTCACCGGTGTAGCCAGATTTGCAGATGCACTTGTAGGACCTGGGGGTGTTCTGGCAGATGGCATCAATGTGGCAGTTGTCAGTGCCCTCCACACACTCATCAACATCTGCAAGAGAGGTGAGGGGATCAATGGGCAGAGCCTGGGGTAGGAATGATGAGGAGAACTGGAGGAGTGACAAGGGAGTGTTGGAGAAAGTCCAGGGACAGATAAGGAGGCCTGGGGTGTGCAATGGGGAGAGCTGATGGAGTACCGGGGAGAGGCAGGGCAGTGATGGGCAGAGCCAGGGGAGCTCTCCTCCATCTCCCCACTGGAGCCATCACCTGAGGCAAACAGTCTGCAGCCTTTCAACCACCCAAGAACCAGCAGATGCAGAGGGAGCAACACTGCCTTGCTCCTCGGTGCTTCCTTCACACCCAGCCTGACACCACGGGGGTGAGCTCATTGTGGGACACGCAGAGCTGCTGCTCTGCTCCCCAGCAGCACCACCTGTGTGCCCTCTCTCTAGGAGCCACCCGGAGACTCCTCGACCCTTTCCCGTGTCTGATGATAGGAAACGCCGCTCAGGCGCCCGCAGTGCAGGCTGGAGCCAGCCCAGGCAGAGGTGAAAGTCTCTGTCTCCAATTAGCAGCTTCCTGAGCGCAGCAGTCACCCAAACAGTCGTCATCGCTGCTATTCTTAGGCGCGGGAATGAGCACGAATTAGCGGGGACCGCACTAAATAAACCTGAGAGCCCGGAGTGGGAAGCGAGAGGGGGAACTGGGAAAAACATCGAGGTTTCCTCAGGGCCACAGCCAAAATCCATGCTGTCCTCATCCCCTTTTGCTCCTCAACTCACTTATCTGGGATGCAGTTCATGGCACCCAGAACGTCGTGTCCAGAGCACCCATTGTGCACCAGTGATGGCCTCAAGGGCTGATGCCCAAGGATTTGCTGTGTCAGGGGGCCACAGAGTGGAGCTTTTCATAATTTTGGGAAGCAGAAAAGCCTTCAGCATGTGGGGTGGAGGTTTGTGAGCAAGAGGCTGCTCACCTGGCTGTTCTCCACCTTCTCTGTGCAGGCAGTAAGGGGGATGTGGTGCCCTGGAGCAGGCACATCCCTCCCTGTCTGGCAATGCCTGGTAGTGGTGCACACCAGCTGGGTACAGGCAGGGGCTGAGCATAACTGTGGGCCCCTGGATATGGGCAGGTCTCCCAGAGCACCCTAGGCTCCCCACTCTGGCTCCACAGGCATGTGGGAACCATTGGTGCTGCTTCTGAAGGGGTTCTCCTACATACTTCATGGGGATGGTCCCACCAGAGAAGGGGGATCGGGAGGTCCTCCAGCTTCCCTATGCGCAATGAAGAAGAGCCTGAGGCTATGATGCTCTCAGCTGCTTTCAAAAAGCTGATTTTCAGCAGCCCCAAGAACAGAATTGTTCTGGGATGTCCCTAAAGACATGAAAATTTTCTGCCAGCCCCAGTGGGATGGGGGCCATGACCTCGGGAGCGCTGTCCTGAGCCCTGTCCTGGCCACCCCGGGAGCTGTGAGTCAGCGTGGGGAGAGCTTTGGCTCCGCGGCGGGAGGCAGCACGTGCCTGCCTTTCTCTAAATATTTACAGCCTGCATCATATTTGTTGTTTGACATTGGTCATGGCCCGCGGCCACCACGGCCTCCCTCGGGCCATCAATTACCAGCTAGAGTGACCCACCACGGTGGGGATGCTGGAGGGGCTGCAGAGGACAAGCACAGCCACCGGCAGCCACAGCACGCTGTGACAGCCCCAGCACCCAGCAGCATCCCTGGGGAGAGGCTCACAGCCTTTGCTTTATCACAGAGGGGTTGAAAAGGAGCTCTGGAGATCATCCAGCCCAACCCCCTGCCAAGGCAGGGTCATCTGGAGAAGGTCACACGACATCTTTGGATGTCTCTGGAGATGGAAACTCCACCACCTCTCTGGACAGCCTCCTCCAATGCTCCATCACACTTAAATTAACCAAATTTCTCCTCATATTCAGATGAACTTCTGATGGTCCACTCTGTGCCCCTTACGCCTGGTTCTGTCACTGGGCACCACCAAACAAAGCCTGGTCCCATCATCCTGGCAGCTGCCCGTGAAGTATTGATCAGCATTGGTGAGATCCACCCTCAGGCTCCTCTTCTCCAGGCTAAGCAGCCCCAAGTCCCTCAGCCCTTCCTCTTCACAGAGATATTCCAGGCTGCTCAGCATCTCTGGAGCCCTATTTTTTTTCCTACTATTTTTTTTCCCCCATTCTGTTACTTCCGGATGCCTCTAACTTTGGAAGGGTGACGCAGCAGCGACAGTACAAAAGAAAACATTACAAATTTACCACTCTGTAATTTTTCCAAAGCTGGAGATGTTGGAAAGGTTACAGGATTGGGGGGGAGGGACATAAAAAAAATGGTGTGTGGGAAGCATGAATAAATAAATCCCCTCCTCAGCATCCCAGGAACCATCCTGGGATCAGCAAAGATCCTCATTTCATACTGCTGAAATTCTGGCTCCTCAGAAGGCTTCTTCAGGAATGATATAGTGGATGAAAAACAAAAAAGCAAACCCCAAACCAAAAAGCCCTCTGCAAGCTGAAATTCTTGCATTCTCTGTCCTCACAAGCAATGTTTTCCCACGCAGGGCAGCTTTTCCTGCAGGAGAACCCTCTCCACACAAGGGAACTTGGGCAGCCATGCCGCAGGTGCTCCCAGCCTGAGGGATTTCATTTAAAGCCAAGCAAAGAGAAGTCTTTTACCACAACCTCTCTGTGCTGGCATTCCCATCCCTGTTTGCTCTTCCCAATGTCTTGCTGGAGTGTGCCCTACTTATCTCCCTGCTCAGGGGATCCATTCAAAGGCAAGATCCCAAACACAGGTGGGTGTTTTTAGGGGGGTGCACCTACTGGAAGTCCTGCAGAGCTCCATGAGTAATACGAGGTGCCCTTCATCACCCAAAGTGCATGGAATGGAATCACAGAATGGCAGGGGTGGAAAGGACCTCGAGAGATGAGTTCAAAGCTCCCCCAAAGCAGGGTAGGCAGAGACCTACAGAATCACAGAATGGTTTGGCTTGGAAGGGACCTTCAAGATCATTCAGTTCCAACTCCCTGCCATGGGCAGGGACACCTCTGACCAGCCCAGGCAGCTCAAGACCTCATCCAGCCTGTCCCTGAACACCTCTACGCAGGGGCCATCCACAATCTCCCTGGTGCCCTCCTTTGCCCAAAGTTGCCCAGACCAGATGGCAAGGATGGGCACATCATGCCCCAGCCCTGAGGAGTTTTGCACCAGGCAGGGAATCCCAAGGAAGATGCTGAGTCCTGTTGGGACCAGGGGTCCCACTGACCACCAGCAGCCCCTGTTGCCTCGCCCAGCCACACACTGGGAGCACTGAGGACTGGCCGGAGGGCAAAGGGCACCCTGGGCACGGCTGCCAGGCGGTGCAGGGGGCGGTGGTGAGGGGCAGGAGGCTGCGCTCGCCCCGCGCCTGGGGCGTGCTCTGGATTCCGTTGTGGGTGGGATTTTCCAGGCTGGCTGCTGGGCCCCGTTCCGCTCCAGCTGCAGCTTTCTTCTCCATTTCAAAGGCAGCGCAGGCAGCCTCTGCTCTGCCACAGAGCAGGGGGGGATCACCCAGCGCCCCCCACACCCTCGGCCCTGCCCCTGGGAAGGCGAAGGGTTAGACTGAGCTTGGTGGGGCAGGTGGTGGCAGAGCCATGGGCATCCTGGGTGCCTGGCTTGTGCCCTGCCCTGTGGCATCACAGGGCAGAGAGTGGGGCTAAAGCACAGCTTGTGGATCTTGAGAGTCTGGGCCGAGGCTCTTCCCTCACTCCCTTATTCTGTTGAAGATGAAAAATAATAAATAATGAAAGATGGTTTAAACCAAAAGCTGAAAGTCTCACCAGACTTATGGAATGGACTGGGTTGGATTGGAAGGGACATTAAAGATCGTCTAGTTCCACTCCCCCCACCATGGGCAGGGACACCTCCACCAGGCTGGATTGCTCAAGGCCCCAAGTCCTAAGAGGGAGCTGAGATGGAGCAGTGAGAAACAGCCAGAAAATGCCTAAGGAGAACAAACCCACCACCCCTTTCCTCTCTTCTCCAAGCCCTTCAGCTCCTTCCTTCAAATTAATTTAATTCCTGATTTTTATACAGGCACAAATGGGCATTAACAGCCTGCCTATGCGGGGCTGTGTGTAGCTGTTGGCAGACATGTGGAGTTTCCACTCGGCCTTAAAGCCAAATTAAAACTTTATAACTTCAGTAGCTCCTTTTAGCAGGGCATTAATAACCACCTCAGACACTCTGCTGCACTTTATTAATCATTTGTTCCCCCGGGCAACAGGGGCAGGATGGGCTCAGGGCATGGCCAGGGGCTGGGCAGAGGGCAGGAAGGTGGCTTGATGCCAAACTGGCCAAAGATTATATGATCACAGAATCATCAAGGTTGGAAAAGCCCTCAAAGAGCATCAAGCCCAACCATTACAAAAAAAAAAAGAAAAAAAAAAAAGAAAAAGATCTGCCTGGGGGAAGGGCTGATAGGGGGCTTCAGGAGGGGCTTCATCGGTGCTTTCTTGAGCCACCACCTATGAAGGGAACAACAAACCACTGTGCCCATGACGTGTCCAGGGTACTCCCAAACTGGCAAGCCCCCACCACAGCCCTTGGCCTTGCAGGGTGATGGAGCATAGCTGAAGGACAAGGAACCACAAGCTGCAGTGAGGACCTGAGGGGGTTCCCAGCCTTGTGATGCCATTGTTCCATGCCCACACCCCACTGTGCACCCCTCACCCCAGGCTTTGCTTCTCCAAAGATGACAGCACCCCAAAAGGACCTCTCTTTTCTTTTCCCTGTTGACACTTCCCACTCCTGCAAGGGCTCATCATGCCCTGCACCAAACTGGGTCATCTTGATGAAGCCCAGATCTGGCATTCCCTGGGTTGGAAATGTTCTCTCCATCCCCATCCTACCTCCTTGTGCCAGTCCTGGTTGCTTCACCATGATTCAAAGAATCACAGAATCATTTTGGTTGGAAAAGCTCATCCAGCCAAACTGTTCTCTAGCTCTACCAACGCTGAGCCTAACCACAGCCCTCAGCACCACACCTCTGCAAACTCCTCCAGGGATGGGGGTTCAGCCACCTCCAAGGGCAGCCTGTGCCAGTGTTTGAGAACTGTTTCAGTCAAGAAGTTTCTTCTAATGTGCAATCTAAACCTCCCCTGGTGCAACTCCAGGCCATTTCCTGTCATTCTGTCACTTGTTACTGGAGAGAAGAGACCAAGACTCAGCATCATGGAATGGTTTGGGTTGGAAGGATCCTTTTAAGGCCCTTGAGGTCATCCAGCTCAGCCATGGTTTCCCCAGGGGAGGTTTGGTGCCCCACACCAGCAGTATGTTCATCTCCCAGGGGGATTGTTGTTGCTCCTTTGGCTTACTGGCCTGACCCAGCCTTGCCTTAAAGAAAAGCAAACCCAGGCTGTGTTTGTTTTCAGCTGGGGGAGCAACAATCAGGAGATCTCCAGTGGGCAAGGCTGAACGTGGCCAGGCAGGCGTCCCTCAGACAGAGAAAACTTTCTTTGCCATCCCAGGCCTCTCCTAAAGCCTCCCAGGGGACTTGTAAGTTTGAAAGTGAAGGTTAAGGTTATTCATGCAAATTTTTTCCTAAATGGATTGCTCCGGTGTGAGCGACTGCGGAGGGGAAAATCTCTGTGAAGCTGAGAGCTCTGGAAAGCAAACCTGGGCAGTGTGGAGACAGCAGCACCCCTCAGTGCTGGAAGCCTGGAGGTGTCTGAATATTTATCCTCCTGTTGGCAGTTATAAAAACCCTCTTCTTGCCTCCTTCCTACCTCCCCTCAGCTCCCCTTTTTAATCTCGGCACAGGCATGTCAGACGCCCTCAGTCAAAGCTCTCCTTTGAACTGCTGCACGCTGCAGTGTTTACAGTTTTACATTTCATATTTCAGAGGGGTGGAGGGGACAGGCACAACAGTCACACACTGTGAGTGCACCAGAGGGGAGGAAAGTGGAGAGGGGAGGGAAATCCAACAGCATCTCCAGGCTGCAACTGGAAAATTTTAGCCTCCTAAAAATGTTAAATATATGTCCCTAATGTGCCCCCCCCCAACCCCGGCTGGCGGCGTAGGCTCTGCAGGTGCATCCCCACCAAACCCTGTCCCACTGGATGGAGGCTCCCACACTGGCCAGAAGGGCTGCTTTTGCTCATGGGTGATTACTGAGCTGAGCTGGGGCTGTGGTCCACTCAAGACCCCTCACTGGGTGGGTGGATGAGGCTGTGGGAGTGCCAAGGGATGCCAGATAGGGTGCCGGGGTCCCACGGGGAGCTGCTGCATCTCCCTCCCTGTCCCTTTTCTCCGATCCCATCCAAGGAGACATTCACACCAGCTGCAGGAAAAGGTGCTGAATCCCATGGCATGGCCCCAATTATGGGGGTGCTGTCAGAGGAGTGTGACAAGGGCAGATCCAGGCACTCCCTGCTACAAAAGAAGATGCAAATCTGCCAGTCCTTGGGCTCCAAAGGCTCTGCTCCACTGAGAGTGGGGGCTCAGGACAGGCTCTTCTGCCTGGCAGACTGTGAGATGGGCTGAGAGGTGAGAGGATAGGACTGGGGACAGCATTATCTGTCCAAAACCAGGAGAGCTGTGGACACAGCAGCAGCCTGGAGCTGCTGAATTAAGGCAACTCAGCATGGGGACCACAGGGAGACTTCATCCCAGCTGAGTGCATGGTTTGAGCCTCCCTGAGGTTATTAGGATTCGTATGGTCAGTTCTGAAAGGTTTCCTAGCACTAAAGTGATCCAATAAACCTTGCAAGGTCCTCTGGCAGACACCCTCCAGGCCTGGTGGACAGCTCTGCTAAATCCTTCCCTCCCTATAGATTAAACTTTCTGGGGTAATTCAACGCTGGAAGTGAGCCAGGGAGAGCCTCAGCCCGGGGTGATGCTATCACAGCAAAGCCAGCCCCTGCCAGGGGACAGGAGCAGTCCCCAGCCGCGACTGGGTGAGAGTGGCTGCCCCTGGAAGGGCCAAGGCTTTGGTGTGGGCAGAGGGGTGATATGTGCCCATTCCTGGGGTATCTCCCTTGCAGGTTCAAAGCAACCAGGTCCAGCCCTGCCCAGAGCCTTTGCATCTATCTCCACAGGCAGCAACCTTCACCGCTCCATAGCTGCCTCTCTCTCAGCAGCCCCAGACCCTCCCGGCAGCCGCAGGGGCTAACTCTCCACCACAGCCCCCTCCGCCCTCCGGCTGCAGGGCGTTCAGAACCCCCCGGGTCTGCTCTGTGCCTTCACCAGTAGGAGCCAGCCGAGTCCCAGCACACGGCGCAGGGTTGAGCTCACCTCTCTCCACCCCCACTCCACCCCTCTCTCCTTCCCTGAAGGGATCTGTCAAGTCTCTGCATGATGGAATTTTACTTTGCTATTTTAATGCAATTTTGGCTCAGGCTTAAATGGAACTGGAAACCAAAAGGCCTTAATAAATAAATATTATGATTAGAAACGAAAGCAATGCATACACTGGAGATAATTTGAGGGGGATAAAAACCTAAGCATTCCTTTCTGAGCCTACATCACAAAGCTCTGCATGAAGCTGGACGCTTCCTTACCAAGCCTTTGCCCTGGCAAATCTCCCTTGTGCTTGCCCAGGCTGCCCTCCTGAAAAGTATCCTATTGTTTTTAAAACACTTGACGCCAGATAAGACAATAGCCTTGAAATTCCTTCCGACGGGGTCGGTGACAGGGCTCGGGGTGCCCATGTAAGTGCGGCTGAAATGTGCCTCCAGGAAGAGCCTCGGGGCTGCCCTAAGCTGGGATGTTCCTTCACACCTTATTTCATCTCGCCCTCCGCATAAACAGGAGCTACTGCGGCGGCAAAAGCCGAGGCTGGGCTTGGGAAACCTCACGTACGGCTAAGTGCCAGGGCGAAAAGAGGAGCAGAAGAAAAGCCAAGAGGTTGTACAGATAGTGGTGAACTAAGGAGGAAAGCCCCCTCGGAGACAGGCAGCAGGACCAGACACACAAGGCTGAGCTAAATATAGAGGTGCTACAGAAAACCTGGAGGTGTGGACGGACCATACAGAAAGCTCTGTGGACCTTCGTGGAGGAGAAATCCAGGCTTGGTACCGGGAGCCGCGAAACAGCAAAGCCTGCAGCTGATAGTGCTGGGACATGCCTCTTTTCCTCTTTTCCTCTTTTCTTCTTTTCCTCTTTTCCTCTTTTTGCCTCTTTGCCTTTTTTTTTTTTTTTTTTTTTTTTTTTTTTCTTTCCCAGAGACAAGAAATGAGCTTCTCCATTTATTCAAGATTTCTGTGCTCAGCTCCTCCAAGTTTTCTGCAGCCCACACCCCTCCAGCCCAGCACCGGAGGGTCAACCCCTGCTTATGGAACCCCAACAAATGCAGATGCAGCCTCCCAGCACCCACTCTGCTGTCCCTTGACCCTCAGCCAGACTGGAAGCAGCCCTCCTTGCCCACACTGCCCTGGGTGCTATCCCCATCCCACTGACACCTGAAAACCAGAAAAGCCCCCAGAGAGCCCTCACAAACTCCTCCAAACAGCAGCGTTTGCCCTGTGATGGGTGCAGGCTTTGCCTGTCCTCATTTCCTGCACCCTTTGCCTTGAGATAAAGAATCTGAACCAAACAAACACGACGTGAGAAACGCAGCTCCAGCAAGAGTTTACAGACCACAACCCCAGGCAGAGGCAGAGGCAGGAGTATCTGTGAGCCAGGTTTAAAATCCCCTCCACTGTTTGTTATTACTGCTGCTAATTTCTCCAGCCTGCTGCACAGAAAGCTCCAGCTCTAAAGAGGGAGGTCCGGCAGCCCAACACACGACATCACACAGCAACCCTTTGAGCTGCGAAGAAATTTCTCTTACCTTGACTGGCTTTATTTGCCAGAGTGTTTCCAGAGTGGTGGAGAAAGAGAAGGATGGAAAATCCAGCAATCTGCAAAGCTCCCATGGCAATCCCAGTCTGAATGGAGGAGTGGGGGCAAGGCGGGGGGGGTGTTCCAGTGCTTTAAAGGAAACAAGAGGCTGAGCACGCGAAGGGAAATCAAGAGGAGGAAGGGGCTCGCTCCTTGCCGTGTGTGAGACGGAGGGAGGGAAGGGAACTGAACTGATGGAAAAAGCTGCTCTGGGTTCAGTTTGGGGCTCTTGGTGCTGCTAAAGCAGAGAGTGAGGGAAGGAGACCCAGGGCAGTTGGAGGAAAGTGGACTCTATCGCCCTCTCTCTGGCGGCTGCTCTGATCCCTTCGCCCTTTTTTTCCCCCCTTAAATAATCCCAGCCAATTCCAGTTTTGCAAGAGAGCAGCAGCAGGAGCAGCAAGCGCTGAAGGGGGGAAGCAGGCGCCTTGCCCTGGTGCTGGGGACCTGAGAAAGGGGAGTGGAAAGGAGAGCCCCATCCAAGCAACGCCCTTTTTCTCCCAGCCCTTTCTTTCTTTCTATTTGGCTTTGGTTACTCCTTCCCGGCTCCCCCCCTCGCACCCCCAAGGCTGGGCTTTGCCTGCAGGAATTTACAGTCTGCGCTGGAGGAGAAGGGCCAGTAGCCATGGAGACTGCTTCCCTGGGAGCAGGGAGGTCAGGCGGAGACCATGGGCGATCAATGCATCAATGCAAAGCCTCCTGCAACCCTCAGACCCAGCCCGCACCTCACAGCCCCTCGGCCAGCCAAGGGCTTGGACTAGTGGGGAGGGGAGGGGGTGTGTGGGGGTGGGCATACGGCATGGGGAAAGGCGATGGGTGGGAAAGAAAAGGGCAAGGAAAAATGTATCCATAAGGAAAAAAAAAACAAAAGGAGTTTACAGATGGCACAACCTGGCTGGGCTCGGCTGCTGTGGGAGTGTCTTGGGGTGCTGGGTTGGTGGAAAGTGGGACTGGAGAGCAGCTCTGCTGTTTGCAAGAGAGAGGTGGGGAGGGGGAGTGGGAAGTAAGGGTGGAAGGAGCAAGAAAAAGACCTTTCTGAACTATTCAAGGCAGGTTTTGTTTGCTTGCAGGAGCCTCTGGCAGACTGGCCCCTGCAGCCGGCATCCTAGAGCACAGCGAGACTCTGCCACAATCTGTGACTGTCGCTGCACTGAGCTTGCTGCTACCATCACCTTTCTGGGGTATCTCTGCTCCCTGAGTCATGCAAGGCATCGCCAGCCAGGAAAATGCAGCAGGAGATATGGCTGGGAAAGTGGCTGGGGGCAAGGTGTGTGATAATCTCACCTGTCCAAGGATGTGGGGTGCCATGGCCCCAGCAGCCATCCTGCCCATGGCAACCCCCATGGTCCTTCAGCCCACCAGGCTGGCCTGGCAGCTCAAGGAAAGGCAACTTCCAGCTCACCATAACTAAAATTTGTTTCTCAGCAGGGACAGCTGCTCCTGCCGTGGTCCAGTGGGAATAGAAATCCAGCAGAAGAATCCCTCCATTAGAAATCTGCCATCCCAACAGCTCCCAGGACAGCTCACTGTGGGAATCAAACCAGTAATGCAAACCTTTCCCTGGCACAGCCAGGCTCCAGGACAGCCTGTGAAGGGGCAAAGGTACAGACAGGGTTAATAAACCTGTAGCAGAATTTTGTACATGAGAACACAAATGGGAGGCATTGGGACCTCTCCCCACTGGTGGAACATGCCACCCTGCTCAGGAGGAGGAGATTCCTGACTCTCCTGCCAGTGCCAGGCTGTGCCAGGAGCCGTTGGGGATGAAGGCTGCTCCTCTGCGTGCAGCACTAAGCAGGAAGGGGCTCTGGACCTTGCAACTCATGTCCAAGAACATTGCCAATGGGATGTCTAGCAGCCTCCTGTGGGCATCAGCGATGGCAGCACTCCCCTCTGCAGGCTGGGGTTTGCTGTGCCAGCAGGAATCTCTCTTGGGACTGTTGGGAGAGTGCAGTCAAAATGCTCTGAGTCTCAAAATGCAGAGGCTCTGCTCACCTGCTCCAGTGGATCTTTGTGCCTGGCCACCACACCATGGAGCAGGACATGTTCACATCCCATCCTATGATCCTTTACCATAATGACCGGAGGCACAACTGAAGAGCCCTCTCTCTTTTTTGTTCCCTTCTCTAACCTGTCTTCTAAATCTGGAGGCTGATCTCAAGGCACAAGGGACAGGACCTTCTGCAGTGTTGATTTATAACCAAGCTGCTAAATTACAGGTTTACACATCAGTATAAACAGCCATAAACCAGCCCTAAATACACAGCCCCGTGTGTAATCACAGTGCTGAAACAGCGGCAGCCGCGCAGGGACCCGGCACAGCCTCTGGCCAAGGGCTGCCCAGGAAACCAGAGCCTTGCTTCTGAAGGTAGGTTGATGGCAACACTGGAGGGGCTGACCCCCATGTCACAGAATCACTATGGCTGGAAAAGACCTTCAGGATCACAGAATCATGGAATTGTTTCAGTTGGAAAAGCCTCCCAAGAGCATCCAGTCCAACCATAGACCCCACACCACTGTGGCCACCAAACCATGTCCCCAAGTGTTCTTGAACACCTTCAGGGATGGGGGCTCCACCACCTCCCTGGGCATCCTGTTCCAATGCCTGACCACTCTTGCAGCAAAGAAATTTTCCCTTGTCTCCAACCTAACCCTCCCCTGGCACAATTTCAGGCTATTTGCTCTCATTCTATCACCTGACACTAGGAAGAAGAGCCCAAACTCCACCTGACCCCAACCTCCTTTCAGGGAGCTGTAGAGAGCAATGAGGTCTCCCCTCAGCCTCCCTTTCTTCAGACTAAGCAACGCCAGTTCCCTCAGCCACTCCTTGTAAGTCTTGTTCTCAAGGTCAACCATTGTCTGCCACAGCTCCCATGTCCCTGAGCACCACATCCAGGTGGCTTTTAACTACGTCCAGGCACTGCGACTGAACCGCTTCAAGCCTTGCATCTCCAGCAGGGTTGCAAAGCAGCGTGGCTGGGGTGAGCTGCTGATGTTCAGAGTCGTTAAAGAATTAAACAGAGTTGTGTTTGCTTCCACGTGTGCCTCGCTGAGCAGAAGCGGGGCCGACGGAGGTCCTGTGGCTGCACACAGCACAGTGCCCCTCCGAGCACGGGGCCATCCCCCTGCCCAGCAGGCAGCTGGAGATTCCCGACATCACCGAGGGATTCTGGAGGAAGGTCCACGAATCCCGCTGGAATCGTCTGCAGGACAGCCTGGCACTTGGGCCCCGACGGCTCTGGACCGGCTCCTGCCGCCGTGGAACCCTCTCCAGAGCCACCAAAGGCACCAGGACAGCGCTGCCAGCCCTCGCCGGCTGCGCACGTGTGTGTGCAAGGGCAGGCGGTGGCAGGACTCCCCCCCCTGCTGCGCCCACTCCCCGTTGTGCACCTCTGGGCAAAATCCATTTGCTGTCGGCTCCATGTAGGGCCAGGAGCTTTGGTCCATTGTGCTGCGGCGCTGAAGAGCCAGCGAGGAATTGTCAGCCATGCTGAAACGGTTACATGGGGAGTAATGAAATTTACTGCACCCTGCCCTGCTCCCTACCCAAGGAATAAAAGCAAAAAGATCACAACAGGCATTTTTTTAATTTGCAGCGAAATTAAAAGAAGGGCTCGGCGCTGGCAAACAGCAACCACAGCCCCAGATCAAAGCCGCTGCCTCCTCTCGGCCAGGGCTTTAAGAGGCTTCTGCAGCTACAGGGATGTTTACACAGGCAGGGGGATCCATACATTGTGCTGTCTCGATGCTGCCTCCCCCCCCCCAATCTGGCAAAACATTCCCTGGGAGGCGACGTGAGGTCATTCCTAGCCCCTGCCTTGTTTTCCTCAAGCTGCCGAGGCTCGGGGGCAAGAGGCAATTCATTTCCCATTAGCACACACATTTGTGCTTGGAACTCTCCCATCTGCATGTTGCCAAGGGACTTTGGGGAGGATGGGGGACACACAGCAGCCCTCGCCAGCTTGTTATTGCATTCCCAGAGGGAATACCAGGAGCTGGGGCTGCTGGAAGGGTCAGCAGCTCTAGAAAGGTCACTGGGAAAGGACATGGAGCTGGGAGGCAGGCTGGCATCTCCTGCAGCCCAGCAGTAATGCTCCGGTAGCTTCCACTGCTTTTACGACGGGTGGTCTCAAGAAAAGACTGTTTTTAAAAGCAGAGAGGAAAATTATATATTCCCAGTCAGGAAAATGCTGTGTTCCCAGTCCCACACCAAGGGCCCAGGCTTGAGTGCCTCAGCCAGTCCCCATCACCAGCTCCTGGCTGCATCCCTCATTTCCCCACCCTACAATTTTATCAGGATGCCTCCAAGGTGGGTAAAAAAAGTACCAAGTCCTACTCAATGACTGCCTGTCACCCTGTGACACTTTTTTTCCAGTGTCACAGAGCTTCCCAAACAGCTGCATGAGGAGAAAGCCCTTGTTTGTAATCCCCATCCTGCAGCAGGAGGTGACACAGGCTGAGGTGAGGTGACTTGCCCAGCGTCACCAGGCAGGTCGATGGCAGTGCCAGGAATAGCCCATTCCCAGCTAACCACTAACCACACTTATCCCAGAATAAGGGTCTCTTTTTCCAGCTGGATTTATAAAGGCTTTCTAGGTGACATCAGCTCTTACAGAAATAGGCAGGCTCTTATTCCAGAAGAATTCCTGGGCACTCAGCTGGAGTGGGTACAATGACCCTAGGGTGGCTGCTGTAGCAGACTCCTTGCATGCTCCCTGAGGCTTTTATCTCCTCCGGCTCTGCCACCAGCATGGGCACCTCAACTGACAGGTCCTCATCGAGCTGTAGGTGGAAAAAGGAAGGGGTTTGGGGTAGAATTTTACCAGGGCACTGGGTAGAATCAGCTGCCTGCTGCACCCACTGGAGATCCCGGGGCCAGCACCCATGATGAGGGTTAACTCAGCATCACTGGCAGCAGCTTTGCAGGGCCCAGTGTGTGTTCAGAGGTGGCACTGCTCTCCTTAAAACAGTTGTGACTCTGCTGGGGATAAAGGCGTCCCCCACCCCAGGCCAAAGGAGCCCCATTAACTGCTCACGCTGCAGCGAGGCAGGGCTGTGCTTGCCCATCAGCTCCTTTCCCCTGGTCTCTCCATCTGCAGCTGAACAAGGCTGCAGCTCGTTCCCAGAAGGAGCCAGACCCCGGCCAACTGCGGCAGTATTTTGTTGCTTACACAGATGCCACCATTGGAGCCCGCACCACATTTTGGGGGTGGGGGCTGGGGCGGGGGGAGGCTTTTCCACCCCGCCCTTTTATTTTCCAAAGGGCTTCTCCAGGATACTGCAGGCACAGCTCCGAAAGCCCTGGGGGCAGCAGGAGCCGCTTTAAAGCGGGAAGCTCTGCTCCGGGGCACTGACCTGACCAAAGGCATTCGCTAATTAATTCATTCTTCCAAGAGACTTAACTGCCTCTTACCTTCGGAAACCAAGGCGAGCCCGAGCCAAATCCAAAGCCTGCTGGAAAACACGGAGAGACCCTGACCGAGCGCAGGAAGCTGCAGAGCCGGGAGCTGGTTCCCACCCCACGCTGCCCAGTTCCAGCTGCCTGCTTGGCTGTGTCCTGCGCGGTTCCTGGGTGCTGCTTTTGGGATAGAGGAGGGCAGCAGAGCCTGGGTGAGACCAAAGGCTCCCACCTCCCTCAGCTCTCTGCTGGGATGCTGGTTTGAAGTGGCTCTCAGGTGCTGCAGTGGCAGGGCACAGGCTCACCTGTTGGCATGATGGATGCTCCGTCAGCTTGCACTGTCTGCTTGTCCTTGGCACGCTCCTCGGAAAATCCTCAGAGAGTTCCTGGTCCAGTGTGATCTCGGCAGAGCTCATTCCCCCTGCTCTAGTCTCCCAAGATTCCCCCAAGCACATCCCAGCATCCTCACTCACCAGCACCCCCAAAAGCTAGGTGATTTAATCCCGCACAGAGATGCAATCTCTGATCAAGCCCCAAGCTCATCGCCAGCAGGAGAACAAAGGAACCCCAAAGAATGAAGTTCCCTCAGCACCACTAACTGGGAAAGCCCTGCAGGATCTCCTCCGTGACCCCGCACAGAGCAGTTTAGCATGAGAACAGAGCTGCCTTAGTGTGCCAACAAGCCCCTACCCACCCGAGAGCAGCTGGAAGGAAGGTGCCATTATTATGCTTTTTAATTTAAAAGAAACTTCTTCACTTAGAGGAAAGCAAACCTCCTCCTGGGATGGCCAAGGAAACCACGCTGGGATTTTCCATCTGGGTAGGACTGACTGTTTATGGGCAGAAATAAATGGCTCACTCTCAGCAGGTTTTCCTTTCTATATTTACCCTCCCCTGAAATGAACATTGCTGCACACTGCCACATTTATTCCCTCTGGTCAGGGGGGCAGGCAAGGGAACTACTCAGCCACAGCAGGTCACAGAAATTGTTACTCTGCTGTTTGGCTGGGGCAGGGGCAGGAGGGAGTCCCCTGGTTTTCTTTGAGCAGTGCCCAGGTCCTGCTTACAACTTCCACTGCAGCTTGCTTGTGGCTGAGGAGAGCTGGAGCCCTCCTGGAACTGCTCTGCCACTGCCTGACAGGTCTCCAGCCCTCTCCCCACGGCACTTGAGCATCCTAGGCCACAGAATCATGGAATTGTTTGGGCTGGAAAAGGCTTCTAAGAATGCAAACAAAATTGTTTAGAGTGAGGCTGGGGAGATACTGGAACAGGTTGCCCAGGATGCCCCCTGCCTGGAGGTGTTCAAAGCCAGGTTGGATGAGGCCTTGAGCAACCTGGGTTGGTAGGAGGTGTCTCTGCCCACAGCGGGGGGGGNTTTAAGGTCCCTTCCAACCCAAAGCATTCTGTGAATCCATGAAAGGGTAGAAAGAGTTCCTCTCCCCACTGCACAGGAGGAACTGAGCTCCACTGAGGCTGCACAAAGAAAGCTTTTGCAGGGCAAGAAAGCACACCCAGCTCCCAGGGGAATGCACAAGCATGAGACAACTCTCTCCAGACCCTCTCCGGGTTCCCATTTCCACTCTGGGAGTTTCCCTGCCTATCCTCAAGGTGGGAATTCCCTGCAGATGCAAAGGGCTGATCTCTCCCAGGGACTTGGCAGGCATGACCTGCCCTGCTGACGTGCAAAATGGCTGTGAAACCCTAGCAAGTCCTTCCTGACAAGGAGCCAGGGGGCTGAGCCATGGCAGACCAATTCTTAATAGGAGCCAGGCCAGTCAGCTGTAAAATCTCTCCTAATCCCACCCTGGGGAGAGGAGAGGATGGGGAGGTCACCTGCTTCTCCAGGACCTGGCCCATGTCACATGGCTCTGCTGGTCGTGCTCGTGCCCTCCACCACCTTCAAATCTGGGCTTGACCTCCAATCTACCTTGAAGTTCACTAACTGATGGTGCCAATTGCTTTGGCACACTGACCAGAAAAGGGGTTCACAGCATCCCAGAGAGAACAGAGGGGATTAATCCTCTGCTGGCAGCAGGGAGAAGTCAGGCATGGACCTGTTTTGGTTGGAAAAGCCCTTTAAGATCATCGAGTCCAACCCTTCTCTAATTCTGCCAAGGCTGGTGCTAAACCCTGGCCCTCAGCACCATATCTCTGGGGCTTCGAAACACCTCCAGAGGTGAGAATTCAGCCACCTCTCTGGGCAGCCTGTGCCAGTTTTTGAGAACCCTTCCAATGGAGAAGCTTCTGCTGTCCTGGTACAGCCTAGACCTGTCCTGGTACAACTTGAGCCCATTTACCCTTGTCCTATCACTTGGGAGCAGAGCCCAACCCCACCTGTCTCCAGCCTCCTCTCAGGAAGCCGTAGAGAGCCATAAGGTCTCCCCTCAGCCTCCTCCTTGTCTCCAGGCTGAACAACCCCAGGGCCCTCAGCTGTTCCTTGTAAGGGTCGCTGGAGCATGCAGGTGCCCAGGACAACCCTTCAGAAGGACTCCTTGGACTTGGGCAGCAGGAACAAACCCAGGCTTTGATCTGTTCATCTGAGGCAGGACATGATTTAGTTTGTTTTCCCAGCTCAACCTTTTTCCTTTTGGAAAAGCCTGTGCTGGTCAGAACAGCAGAGCAAACCCTTCCCCAGCTAGTGGCTCTAAGAGCATTTGTGTTAATCCAGATTAATGAAAGAAAGCAATTTAGATAAACCACATTAAGCCAAAAAACACCTTTGAACTTCTCTTACCTTGGATCAGGATCCCTCGCCGAGCACTCTGTGTGGTTTGGGCTTCCCTGTGCCACAGCCTCTGCAGAGCCAAACCCTCCACCGAGTCAGAATTAGGTCAGATCAACAAGTGTGAAGATTCTCCAAAGCCAGGGGTGCTTTGGTCTGGGCCTAGGGATGTCTGATGGGACAAGGATCATCTCCCCAGCTCTGTGCACATCCCCCAGACACAGTGCCTGAGCTCCAGCCATGCTGCCTACGGGAGCCAAACCCCCCCAAGCCTCAGTCTGGCCAGCACCAGCCCATCCCCTGAGTGTGCAGGCAACAGGGGCAGTCCGAAATGCCCCAAGGCACTGGCCACAGGAGGTTGGGCAGGGCAGGGGATGGTTTGCTTGCAGTCACCAAGGAAGCCACCAGTGTCCTGGCCTGGATCCGCACTGTGAGCACTGGGTTCAGTTGTGGGACCCTCTCCAGAAAGATACTGAGGTGCTGGAGCAGGTCCAGAGAGGGCAATGAAGCCTGAGGGACTAGAGCACAGGTCTAGAGGAAGGGCTGAGGGGAGGCTTTCTGGCCCTCTACAGCTCCCTGAAAGAAGGCTGGAGTGAGGTGGGGGTTGGTTAGTTTCTTCTCCCAAGGAACAAGTGATAGGATGAGAGCAAATGGCCTCAAGTTGAAGTGAGGGAGGTTTAGGTTGGACATGAGAAACAATTTCTTTATGGGAAGAGTGGTCAGGTACTGGCACAGGCTGCCCAGGGAGGTGCTGAGGGCCATGGTTTGGCGGAGTTAGAGAGTGGTTGGACAAGATGATCTTAGAAGGCTTTTCCAACCAAACCCATTCATGGTTCTCTCCATGGCACACTGAAGATGTAGGCAGGTTCACAGCTCCCCTCCCAGTGTGATCATCAGGGTTGCAAATTTCCAAGGTGATAAAAGGGCAAATTGGAAATGCCCCTGTGGAGCTGCTGACTCAAGCACTCACCCTGAAAGACTCAAAAATCCCAATTTTCTCTGTGGGGATTTCATCTTGACTAAAATAAATGAGATTAAACTAATCAGAGAGATGGATGAAGCTCATTAAAACAGTAGATTGAAAACCCCACCCTGCCTATTACCCCTGCTCCTGAGCTCATCTGTGTTTGTGGCAAGTTAAAGCCACCCAGGAATTGGATTCCCCCACAGAAATCTGCAGGAAATACACAAAAAATCCATTCTGCTGCTACAGTTCTCCATGAGAGCAGCCCCTTGGGAAGGGAAACGAATGCAGGGCAAATGCCTACAGATGTAAATACAGAGAGCTGCCTCCTCTGGGGTCAGGAGTTGGAGGCTGAGAGCAGCAAGACCTGCTCTGAGATGGGACAGCAGCAAACTGCAGTCACTGCAGGGGCACTGTGGTTTGTTCTCTCTTAACTGCTGTTCCCATAGCCTCAGCTTCCTCACACAACGCTGAAGATCAGAAGCCAAACCTGGTATTGCACACAGACGAACGGAGAGCACTAGGGGCAGATTGCCCCGTGGATGAGTTGCAGAGGTTTTATTTCTCACGGTCAGTTGCTTACCTGCACACAAGCTGCCTACCAGCCCCTTCCTCTGGCTTTGTGCAGAGCAACCACCCCTCAAAGCCTCTTTGTGCCCTCATGTGTGGGTACACAAGGTTTGGGGCGAATGTATCTTCTGCGTGGATGCTCCTCACGTACAAAAAACACCTTCACACCGCAGGCACAGGACCTCATTGCCTTTGCTTCCCATGCTTTGTTATGCTGTTGTGTTTTCCACGTGGCAACCACCCAAAGCAGCTATAGTTGTCCCTCTGAGGCATCACACACGGAAAAGAGACCGCACTTCTGGAGTGTTCCGTACGGCATCATGGAATCGTTTAGACTGGAAGAGACCTTTGAGATCACCGAGTCAAACCACAGCCCTGCGCGGCCAGGCCCGGCCGAGCCGTGCCGCTCGGCACCACTAGAGGGCGGCAGCGCCGCTCGGCACCACTAGAGGGCGGCAGCGCCGCTCGGCACCACTAGAGGGCGGCAGCGCCGCTCGGCACCACTAGAGGGCGGCAGCGCTCCGCGGGGGCGGGCAGGAGGCGCCCTTGGGGGGTCCCTGTGCGGGGACCGAGGGCGAGGAGCAAGCAGAGCTGAGCAGTGTCACTGCGCCACTTAAAAACTCCCTCTAAGCCCCCTGCTCTCAGGCTGCGCTTAACGTCCCTTTGCTTACCTTTCTTGTGGTTTTCTGCAGCCGGCTCTGCAACATTTCTCTTCATGAACCGACAAGAGAGAAGAACTGATGGCGCCTCCAAACTGATCCCTGTGCTTGGAATGGTACCCAGCAGTGACTGCCAGCTGGGGCAGCTTCTTCCCAGACGGGTGTGTGTGTATAAATAACATAAACACAAACATAAATAATATAGCTATAAAGAGCTATCCAGACTCGGCCTCACTCTGGTCCCATTACAGAAAGCAGCCAGAGCCTCCAGGGCCACTTGCAAGGCCACATTGTCCAGAAAGAGTGAAACAAATTCCAGGAACTCTTGGATAAGCTGCCCAGAAAGTGAGACGAAATGGCACTTCTGCAGGAGCCATTAAGCACTAGCAGGGATCCCGAGTATTCCAAGTGGATGCTTTCATCATGTGCTCAGTAAGAGATCAGAGAAATGCTTCTGAAAGCTGGAGGACTCCTGGGTCCTTTCTCAAAGCTCTCCACTGCTGTACCTTGCAGAAGAGGTTACTTAGTGTGCTTCACTTTCTGCATGCACAGAGCTAAGAGCCTTCTGTCAGTTCTCACCAGTTTAAAGTGTTTGGAGATCCTCTGTGGAATGAGCAAAATGTTGTTAGGAGGCACATTGAGAAAGGAAGAGCTGCAGCTGGTGCAGATGGCTCCATTTGGCAGGCTGCAGAGGACTTCTCCCTGGCTGCCTCTCTCCTTCATCAAGCTCCGTTAAAGATGCTTTTTGGAGACTGGAACCCTCCATGGACTCTGCATTCCAGTCTCAGCAGCCCAGCCTTGTGTCCTGGCAGTAGGTAGCACAGTGTGGAGGTGATGCTGCAAGCTGCTGCTCGCCAGTCCAGGAGCTTTAGGTTTTGGCTGACCACCCTAGGGGCATGCAGGACCAGCAAAACAAACTTCCTGCTCTGCTGTCTGAGGCTGGGAGTTCAGTGTCTCACCCCTTCACAGGGCAGGGCAGCTGGGTTAGGAACTGCCTTGATGTTCCTCTTCCACCCTGAAATGCTCCCAAGCAGCAATTACTTAGAGAATCTCCTCAGTCTTCCCACCCTCCCCGCAAGCTGAGCACCCCAGGTGAGTCCCTGGCAGAGGCAGTCTCTAGCCTGGGTTGCAGAGGGAGAGCTTCACCCCCCCGGCTGTGGGAAGCACCACGCTGAGGGTGTTTAAGCGATCCCTGCCTGGTACCCAGCTAACCAACTGCCCTGGAATGCTGCTCCAGCCAAACATTTATTCTACTGGTTTGGGGAAGAGCTGCTTATTTTGACCATTATAGGTCCTCTGAAGGCTGCCCAGTGGCAGGCTGCAGTGCCTCGGGCACGTCCTGTGCTCCAGGAGATGGTTTCCACACGGAGGACCACCTTTCCTCAGCTATGGAAGCAAGGGGAGGCTCCTCCTGCCCACTGCCTCACCAGCTGAGGATCATTCCCAGCCCTCCTGGACTCCACCACCAATGTTCATGTGAGTTCCTTTTTTCCAGCAATTCAGAAGGCTCAATTAAGAGCCCAAACCAAACCTCCATGAACTGCAGGCTGGGCAGTGTGTCACAGCCAGGGCTCACTGATGGGGTGGCACTGGAGCTGCAGGACTTGGCAGCCTTCCCTCTCCGTGTCTGCAGCTCAGGCCCTGTCTCTCCTCACTCTTGGCCCCTGCCAGCATTTCCCACATACTCACTTGAGGTGCAGTGGAACCTCAGCTCTGCCTTCCTTAGAGAAACCTTTGCTGCTGCAGCAGCAAGCAAGATAAATCCCTACACTTGCCCTGGGTGAACTTCCTGAGGTTCCTTCTGCCCATCTCTGCAGCCTGGCCAGGTCTCACTGGCTGGCAGCACAACCCGAGGGGGTGTCAGCCACCTCCCAGTCTTGCAACATCAGCAAAATAGATGAGGAGCTTTGCTGTGATTGATGATGATCAAAGTGCAGGAACAGCACCACCAGGCTGCCTGCCCTCACCCCTCCTCTTACCTTCTCCTCTCGAGTTGCTGGAGCAGGTCCAGAAAAGGGCAACAAAGCTGGTGAGAGGTCCGGAGAACAGGGCTGGGGAGAAGCTGAGGGAGCTGGGGGGGTTCAATATGGAGGGGAGACCTCATTGCTCTCTACAGCTCTGGAGCCAGGTGGGGATTTTGGTCTCTTCTACTTAGCATCAGGTGGTAAGAGAGGAAATGGCCTGAAATTGTGCATGGGGAGGTTAGGATGGGCATTAGGAAAAACTTCTGTCCTGCAAGAGTGGTCAGGGACTGGCACAGGCTGCCCGGGGAGGTGGTGGAGTACCCATCCCTGGAGGTATTCAAGAAAGGTGTGGCCATGGCACCTGGGTAGAGGGTTTGGTGGCCGTGGTGGTGCTGGGTTGATCTTGGAGAGGCTTTTCCAACCCAAGCAGTTCTGTGATTTTGTGACGTGGACAGGCCCAGCCTTGCTGCAACAGATGGGCAGGAGACAAGTAGGGGCCCACAGAGGTGCCAGGGTGTGTCTAAGCTGGTTTATTAATTCAGCCTGCTCTAAGTTGTACAGTCAAGGAGACAACAAAACGACTGCTGGAAGCCCAGGAGTATTTACAGTCTCGCCTTGTTGTAGTGAGGTCAGTCTATGGCCTTGCACAGGTTGCTTATGTTTGGTACCACAAACGTTTAAAATTCAGACAGATTAACAATTGTATGTACAGGAAATAAGAGGAAATTCAAGTATCAAAATACAGACAGATTAAATAACATTTGTATTACAAATCAGTCCCACTGCCAGACGTCACAACGAGCAAAAAGTGTCCACATTGCAAACTGAACTCAGCTGCTCCCTGCCTGCGCGGGGCCTTGGGGGCTGCTTCCACAGCCAAGAGGTTTGAGCTACATCGACTCTGCCAGAGCAGCACAGCTACCTCCTCTTGAAACACAACAATCAGCCAGGAGTGCCAAAACCAGAGCTAAAAGGGAACCTTCTGCAACCAGACAGAGCTGCAAACTGCCTGCTTGCTCTACCAGAAAGATCTGTGGAGGGAATTCTGCTGCTGGAACCTACTCAGGTGGGGCAGAGAAAGCCTCCAAGAGGCTGCTCCCACTGCAGGTGCACCCAGAGTGTGTTTGGAGGGACTGTTTGGCATCTGTGGCTCAGCAGCCTCGTGAAGGTCCACGAGAGGTAGCTCCTGGCAGGTGCCACATCTTGTCCCTGCAAGGAGGGCAGGTGTGCATCCCACATGAGTTGCATAAATTCTTCTAAAAAGGGAATTTCTTCTAAAAAAAAACAATCCCAAAGCAAGATAAGAGGCAGCTGAAGAGCTAAGATTGTTTTTTTTTTTTTTTGTAAATACAAAAGGATAAAGCAGCTTCAATTTGAAAAAATAATAAAATAAAACAAAATAAACCAAAGTAAAATAAAATCATCCCCTCCTGTACAAAAAAGACCAAACTCTGCAGCTTGGGTTACCTGTCCTGGGCTCAGGCCATGCACAACCTGCCCCTAAAGAGGGGAGCCAGGCCCGGGGCAGCAGCTGCTTGCCCCAGTTGGGCAGCAGAGCAGATGCCCTTTGATTCAAAGTCACATTCAGCACCAGACATTGAGGGCACTTCCCTCCAGAGGCCACAGGACCCTGTCAGGAGCCCAAACACCCTGTGGTGGCTGTAAGCCAGTGGTTGGCAGGGCCCAGGGCCAGGGTCCAGCACAGAAGTACCTTGAGAAAAATCAGGGAGCGAGAGGGGAGAGGCACTGCCGAGCTGCTGCTTTGCACGAGGTGAGAAAGGTCTGGCCAAGAACTGTTGGGTCACTAAAGACAACCACGGGATTACACCCAGGACTGGGAATGACCACCAGGGTCACCAAGCCAGTCCCTTGAAGATTAGAGTCTTCATCACCACATCCCCTCCAAGCCAACCTTCAAAAAGCTCATGCACCAACCCCCCCACCCCAAGCACCACGCGAAGGAGGGAGTCCTCCTCCAGAGCAGAGGTTCAATTTGCAATCTCTCCAAGACTTGTTACCAGCACAGCAAATATTTACACTTACACCAGCATGAATTGCAACATTTGCAGGACAAGGAATGTCAGCTTCCAAAATTCATCAGCCTACAGCAACCTCCACTGCCCACCCCCACTTACAGGTTCATGCCCTTGGGATTCTGCCTCACTCCTCTCCCAGCCCTGCTGGCTGGAGAGGCAAGCATGAAGTCCTGACCTACAGCAGCAAGGGGAGATAAACAGGAATTCCTGGGGCACTGCATGAGAGTAAAGCAGCAGGGAGCCACCACCATGGTGCCACCATCACAGTGCCACTGCCATGGTACCACCACCACGGTGCCACCACCATGGTACCACCGTCACGGTGCCACCACCATGGTACCACCACCACCATGGTACCACCACCACAGTGCCACCACCACAGTACCACCGCCACCATGGTACCGCCACCATGGTACCGCCACCACCATGGTGCCACCTCAGCCACCACGCTGCCTGTCGAGATTTTTTGCATCTGAAGAATTAAAATCAGAAGGAGTTTGAGTCCTCCTCCTCGAGGGCAGCAGTGTGGTGAGAGCATCAGTCACAGCCAAACACCTCCCAGGAGATGCTTTGGTCGTTCCACAGGAGAGGCAGCACACAGCACCTTTGGGGGTAAGGGACTCAGACCATGCTCAGGTTGAGAGTTTCCCTCCTCAGCTATGGAGTGCTTCAGGGAAATGCTCAACATTTAACTCCTCCTTTGTTCATCTTCTGAAGCTGTTGCACTAATTAAATAATGAGCTAGTATCAAAAAGTGCTAAATCACCATGGAATACACTTTAAAAACTAATGCCCCCCAACCTTGCAGGGCATAAGTGGGTTTGAAAAGGAGGTGGGAGCACAGGAGGCTGGGGAAGGGGACTCAGTGCGTAACGGGAAGCAATTGTGTCCTTGCCCTGGAAACACCAAGAACTGCAGGGCAGCAGCTCTCTGGAGGGGCAGCAAGCTCTGTACCACGGGGAATGCTTGGCCACAGCCGCTCCAGGCTGCAGGATCCTTTGCAGACTCTTCCTTAGCTTTTTTCCATTTGCTTGGAAGGCCTGGAGCAGCTCTGGGAGCAAAGGCTGCTGCCCCCGCGGGCTCCTCCTGCTGCAGGAAGTTATTGCCAAGAATTTGGCCTCCTCTACTCTTCACCCAGAACCGAAGCCACTTGAAGTACCATCAGAAGTGCACACAGCTCTCCCACTGCTAAGCCTTTCTGCTGCACTCCTTGCTGGACTGTGTGGATTCTCAGTCAATCAGGATCAATATTGGTGTTCCTCACCCCAGACCTGCAATGCTACATTTAAACCAGGAACTCGATCTGCTGGGAGCCACTTCTTATGTGAAAACAAAAAGGAAATGGGTCAAGAGATGTTTGTCTGAGGCTAGAGAAGGTGACACCGTGCTTGGAAGGCTCCGCTTGCCTCTGCTAGACATGGAGGGAGCTGCTTGTCTCAGCTGGGGCTGGGATCCCTCTCCCCCCTCTGCTTTGGGAGCCCTCACTGAGCAGCCACGCACCCACTCCAAGGCGGCCACCAGTGCCAGGTGGAGATGATCTTCATGCCAGCAGGGCACTGCTTCTTAGGTCTCTGCCCCGTTACTACACCTCCGTGGTCGGAGCCAGCTGCCTGCGGATCAGCTTCCCAGAGGCAAACAGAAAGGAAGAGAATGGAATGAATGAGTGCTGAGGCACAGGAAAACAAGGGCTGGGGAAGATGAGGCAGAGGTGGGGCACAGCTGCGAGGGTTATGGACACGCAGCAGAAGCTTTGCAGGTTAGGCAGGGCTGCCTGTGATGCCAGCAGGCTCTGAGTGGTCACCCTTACCAAGGCACATGCTCCAGGGACCCTGTTTCAGCAGGTGCTGAGGAACCTGCCTCTCTCAGCTGAAAGCAGGGTGAGAGCAGGAGCGCAGAGCCTCGGAAGTCAGCGTGGGCAGCTGCATGCTCCAGGCCAGGCACTGCACTCCCACTGCTGCTGGTAGTTCAGTTCCTCTTTGAAGGACACAGTGTGGCTCGTGGGGTCATGAACCACCACATGGTATCCTGCACATGCTCCAACCTGTGCCAAGTGCCCTATGGTCTCCTGCAAACAATTCCCAGTCATATTCTGGAATTAAAAGCTGCTTCCACTGAGGCAGAGAGCAATGGGGATGCTTCCCCAGAGGAGAAGCATGCGCACAAGGAACAGCCAGGAGAGGCAAGAGGAGCCCAGAGCAGGGCCATTGCTCAGTGAACCCTGGATGGAAGGTGACAGATGTTTCATGATCCCTATAGCCCTTATTGTGCACTGGTTTGGAGATGGCAAACAAGCTGTGGGATGGGCAGCAGACTGATTTCAATCTCCTTTCTCCCCTGGGCAAAAGGAGTGCAGCAGAGCTCCGTCTGCTCACAGCACAGCGCCCAGCTCCTCGCCAATGCCTCCCCAGCACGGGGCTCACAACGTGTGCCTCCAGAAGCCTAACCTCCTCATGCTCTGCCAAGTGAGAACTGGGCCCACAGCTCATGGGAAGATTGCTGAGTACAAAGAGGAGGGGGGAAAAACCTCCCAGGAGGGACTGAAGTGCATGCAACAAAAAGTGCAGCTGCCCTCGGAGCAGGGCTGGAGCTCACAGTGGGAACGATCACAGCCAGCCCAAACCAGCACTCCCCTCGGGGCAGGTTTCCTGCTTCAGGCTTTGAGGGGACAGACTGGGGGCATGGGTCCCTGTGAGAAGATCTGGTGAAGGTTGTTATTTGCAGACAGCATCACAGTGGTTAGTGTCGATTCCAACGGCAGGCAGAAAAGTGGAGAGTTCACTGCAACAGTACACAGCCGTGGCTTGGTTGGGAGGGAGAGGTTGGAGGAGAAGGGAGTGCGTGCACCACAGAGACAAGAGGTCTCTATCAGTCCGAGGATAAGAAGGTGAAAGAGAAAAAAAAAAACCCAAAACCAGCCTGGGGAGTGTCACATTGCCCCAGGGATTCACAGTGCCAGAGCAAGGGGACAGACATGGGAACAGCTGGCGGCATCCTGGATCCACATCTCCGACTGCCCCAGCCTGCACCCCTCTGCTCCCCCTGCCTCCCCCACACCTGGCAGCCTGTCACCCTGTCACCCTTCTTCCCGAGTCAGGAGGATTCACAGTGCTCAGTGGTGCTCAGGTACAAAAGCTGGTCAAGGTCCTACAGTCTCCTAAGTGCTGCTGCCTTGAGGCGGTGCCTAGGCAGGGCTCAGCGAGCAGCCGGAGCAGGAGGGAGCTTAGAAGAGCAGAGATCAGCTGGCAAAGGCACGGTTAGACAGGGTGGGCACGGGGTGCTTTAGAAGATAGTGGTCTCATACTTAGTGCTGAGGGTCCGCTTGGAGTCCTGCTTGGGGTCCACGACCCAGGAGACACTGGCATGAGACTGGGAATCTTGGTCCACTTCAGGAGGCTCCAGCTACAAAACAAGGAGAGGAAAGAGCAGGTCAGGCCACCAGGGCAGGGCAGCAGCTGTGCTGCTGGGGGCTTGGAAGCAGGGAGAGGCTGCTGCCTGCCTGCTGCCTGCCTGCTGCCCGGCCCAGACCTGCACAGGCGTGCAGGGCAGCAGCTCTCACAGGGTGGCACTGGAGCTCCTCAGAGCTGCGGCATGTTTGACCATGCCAGGCTCTGCCCAGCACCCTGAGAGGACTCCCAGACCCCTGTCATTGTCACCCAAACAAGCACAGAAAATTGAGTGCTACAGAGAGGTCCACGAAGTACAAGAGGCAGAGGGAGGGAGGCAGCTCCTGGCAGGTGAGCTCCTGTGTGGTTTACTCTCCTGACCAAGCACAGCTCTTTCATCTGTCCTCCCAAATCAGGCTCCTGCAGGAGGGTTAACAGCAGCAGAAAGAGCAGTGTGGTTAGCTGAAAGCTGCCACTCTGCCTCAGCAGGGCTGGAGGTGAGAGGCTTGTCCCTGGGGTTCAGCTGAGCCCATGGCAGAGCCCTGGAATGAGCAGGGAGGGTGAGACAGCAGCTCGGGGGATAGGGCAGGGGAGCAGGAGGCGCAGGAAGGGGGAGGCAGGCGGCTGGCGATGGCTGGGGCAGCTCGGGGTGGGCTGGCAGTGGAAGGTGGCAGGAAGCAGGGCAAAGACCTTGGCTCCGGGGCTAAGAGACTGCAGCGGCAGGTAGGAGGGGCGGTGAGCAGTGCAGGTGTGACACAGACAGCAGCGGGAGTCGGGAGGGAGCGGCACCTGAGCGGGGGGAGCAAGCACAGCACAGACAAAAGGAGAGGTTAAGGCAGGCAGAGCAGCTGGGCAGCAGCCCCCACCCCTGCTGCCTCTGGCTTACAGGAGCTCTGCTGTGCTGCAAACCTCAGACTCTTCCAAGCCCCACCTGGATGTGTTCCTGTGTGACATTCCCTGGATGATCCTGCTCTGGCAGGGGGCTTGGACTCGATGGTCTCTGGAGGTAACCTCCAACCCCTGCCATGCTGTGACTCCACGAAACCACAGATTTCCTCCTGACCCTACTGCAGCTCTGCAGGGTTTGCTCATGGAAGCTGTGCTGGACCCAGGCCCCATCCCACCCAAGGCTGTCAAGTTAATGGTTGGACTTGATGATCCCAAAGCTCAATCCCAGCCTAAACAATTCTGTTATTCTCTGATTCCCATCTGTTTGCCCTCATCCCACCAGGAGAAGCCCTAACATGGCAGCAGGGCTGCCAGCAGAGCCAAAGGCACTGCAGTATCAGTGGTCCCTGCAGCTACAGGCACCTTATAGAATCATGGAATTGTTTTGGTTGGAAAATCCCCCCAAAAGCATCCAGTCCAACCACAGACCCAGCACCACCATGGACACCAAACCTTGTCCCAGAGTGCCGTGGCCACATCCTTCTTGAGCACCTCCAGGGATAGGAACTCCACCACCTCCCTGGGCAGCCTGTGCCAATCCCTAACCACTCTTGCAGCAAAGAGATTTTTTTCCTCATCTCCAACCTAACCCTTCCCTGGCACAATTTCAGGCCATTTCCTCTCATCCTGTCACCTGATCCAGGGAGCAGAGCCCAACCCCCACCTTGCTACAACCTGATTTTAGGGAGCTGTGGAGAGCAAGGAGGTCTCCCCTCAGTCTCCTTTTCTCTCCCTCAACTGCTCCTCACCAGCCCTGTTCTCCAGATCCTTCGGCAGCCTGTCCAGGTCTGGGCTCCCCCATGGGCCAGAGGAGGTTTAGGCCAGCTCAGAGCCTGCAGCTGAGCCCTGCCCATGCCTACTTACTGCAGCTTTCCTCATGCCAGCTCGGGGTTTAGGCACGGGTTTGGAAGATTTTGTTTCAATCACTTCTGCTGCAGCACCCAAGGGCTTTGCTCTCTGGGCTTGCAGGGCCAGCTGGTAGGCGACCTCAAACGCCTGCCCCAGCGTGAGGATGATCTCATAGGTCAGGTTCTGTGGAGAGAACACAGAGAAAGTGAGCTGTCAGGTATGGGCCAGCAGAGCTGCGCCCTGCAGCTTGCTCTGCAGATGCAGACCTTGGCACAGCCTATCAGCTCTTCATCACAGGTCACATCCTGCTGTCTCCCTGGCAAAGCTGCTGAGCTCCTGCCCCGTGGAGGAGCCAGCGCTGAGCTGCCTCCATGCTCAGACAGCCCTGTCCAGGGGCACCAGTGGCAGCCCTGCCAGCATCACTGTTCAGCAGCGTTTTGTGTTGAGAAGAGACAAAGGCAAAAGACATCTTGCAGGGTGATTTAGCCCCAGAGCAAAAGCTGTGCTCTGGAGCCAAGTCAAAGGCTGCTCAATCAGTCCACTGCACCCCCCTAGCTGAGGCTGTCTCCAGGTTTTGTTCCTGGCATGCTCCCCAGCAGGAAAAGCTCCTGCCCTGCTTTACTCAGCACTGGGCACTGCAGGAGTGAAGCCAGCCAGACCCTTTGTCCACAGAGCTCCCAGGTGCCAGCACTGGCAGCCAGGACTCAGGGACACCCAGCACAAAGCAGTGCCTGGTGTGTGGCAGTGCAGCACTGCTGCAGGGAGGCAGCAACTCACCACATCCACGGTGCTGAAGACGTGGCAGTAGTGGTGGTTGGTCTGCAGGTCCTTGGTGATGTAGGCAAAGGTGCAGAGGTCCTCGGGGTCCTGAGCGGCGCAGGAGATGTTCCGGATCTCGTGCTCAGCGATGACATTCTGCAGGGGTCAGTCACAAAGCATCTGTACCATTTGGGGTGGCACAGGGAGCCTCCCAGCCAGGCCAGGCCCAGCTCCCTCCCACTGCACCATGTTCCACCAGCATCCAGCCTGCCCTCGCCACCACCCTGGCAGCTCCTCGGGACCAGCTGTGGCTTCTGAAGCCACTAAATGTGCCCAGCAGCCTCCTCCCAAGCAGGTGGGACTGCAGGTCTTGTCCCTTCACCAGCTTTGAGCCACCTGAAGCTCACCTTGTTGGAGGCATCGATGAACTTCACTCCCTTGTAGGTGATGGACAGGATTATGGTGGGGATCTTCTTCATATGCTCTGTGGACTTCTTCAGAAACAAGAACACTTCAGTTACCACTTGTGAACAGATGCTCCCTTCTTCACCACCACCCCAGCCCCTGTCCCACAAAGGGGTCTTGGACCAGAAGGAAAGTTGGGGCCTGGTGGAAGCAGAGGGTACTGCTGGATGAGAAGCAGCAATGGGCACTTGCAGCCCAGAAGGCAAATCACATCCTGGGCTGCAGCAAAAGCAGGTCAAGGGAGAAGATCCTGCTCCTCTGCTCTGGTGAGAAACCTTCCCTGCAGTGCCGTGTCCAGCTCTGGGGCCCTGAAGGCTTTGGGGAGCCACAGCTTCACCCAGATACCCCCAGCCCCACCACCCAGCACAGGCTGTGAGTGATGCCCCAGCCCACGGCCTCCATACCCGCATCTTGGCACAGGCATCCTGCGTGGACTCTGTCCCCCGGAGGTCTTTGATCAGCATGGAGCCCAGGTACTGCTCGGGGCAAGGAGCAACGTTCAGGGTCTGGGGCAGGGCACCCTGGCAGCCCCCAGGCCCAGGGCTGCAGAGGGACAGGTCCCGCAGGGAGGGAGAGGAAGTGTGGCAAGTCCACACGAGAGCCTGGCCCAGAGCCTCCCCTGCCAGCCACTTACGTTGGCCTCATAGCCACAGGACTCGAAGATGAGCTTCTCTGGCTGGTGCTGCCAGCTCTGCACTGGGGCGTAGGGGGTAGCCAGGCTGGGGGGGCGCAGAGTCAGCTTGGCCTCCCGATGGTCCTCCTGGGAGGGGAGGAACATGAAGTGAACCACAGCAGGTCCCACCCTCCTTGAAGCACAGATCTCAGGGGGCTCTCTGGGGTGATGAGATTGATGCTGGCAGTGGCCAGAGCCCGAGGGGCTGGCAGGAAGCAGCACACAGCAGGGCAAGGTGCCAGTGCTGCTGGGAGCCTGAGGCACCAACGAGCTGCTGTGGCCAATGCCCCAGGCAAGCTGTGCCTGAGCCCTCCCTGGCACTCCACAGCACTCTGGCTCCTTGCTGGCTCCTGAAAAGGGAGAAGCTGCACTGAGGGGCCCAAAGACACACGGCAGGAGGGCCCAGGACACACTGTGGGGAGAGCCCAGGACACACGGCAGGGGGGGCCCAGGACACTCGGGGGCACTGCTGCTGACCTGAGCTCTGTAGCGCTCAGCTTTGCAGTAGGGAGCAGCCTCAGTGCCACGCTCATGCTGCCTCCTGGCAGTGTCCCCCGAGGGCAGCAGCAGATCCCCAGATCTCCCTGTGCAGGAGTCACTCTGGCTTAGGGGTGATGAGGTCTGGGAGATCAAGTCCTGGCACTGAAAGTAGGAGACACCATGAACCATCACAGAAAGCTTGTGCCAGAGCTGTGCCCACACCTTGCTCCCCTTTACAGTGCCCCACATAAAAGGGGTTATGGGGTCAGCTCCTGCTCTGCAGGTGCCTCCCTCTGTGCCATCCGTCACAACATCTCTGTTAATAGATCCAGAGAGGCATTAAATGGTTTGGGTTGGAAGGGACATCAAAGCTCATCCAGCTCCAACCCCCTGCCACGGGCAGGGACAACTCCCACCAGCCCAGGATGCTCAAGGCCTCATCCAGCCTGGCCTTGAATACCTCCAGGGAGATGGCACCCACAGCTTCCCTGGACAACCTGTTCCAGTGGCTCCCCACCCTCACTCTCAAGAATTTCTTCCTCATCCTCACTCTCACTCTCCCCTCTCCCAGCTCAAAGCCATTGTCCCTGTCCTGGCACTCCCAGCCCTTGTCGAAGTCCCTCCCCAGCTCTCCTGAAGTCCCTTCAGGTACTGAAGGATGCTTTTAGGGCTCCCTGGGGCCTTCTCCAGGCTGAAGGACCCCCCAACTCCCCCAGCCTGCCCCCACAGCAGAGGTGCTTCAGTCCTCTGATAGTATTTTCCCTGCTGCTCACACTGCTTTTGCTGTGCCTTTCCCACATGATGCCCCTGGATTGCTCCAGGATGCTCTCAGGCAGGTTCATCCCAGGAAGCTGAGCCAGGGTGAGCTGTGGGCAGGGATTCATAGAGGAACAAGCTCCACTAAAGCACTGAGCGAAGCACTCCACAGCTGCTGACCATCAGCCAGCCCAGGAGAAAAGCCCTGGGAGCCCCTCAGGAGATCAGCCCAGCTGCCTGCCAGCCTGGCTCTTCCCCTGGGCAAGACTCACTGCCAAGCACCTGCGGGACAGTGCCAAGGCAGGGAGCTGGCAGCTGTGGCATGCAGCAGCCCCACTTAAGGGCCTTGCTCCATTTGCCATTGATGTCCTTCCCCTCCCAGCCAGGGATGGAGAACACCAGCTGCAGCACCAGGGGATGCTGCAAACGTGCCCACCCTCCCCATCCAGCACAGCAAGCAGTAGAAGCTGCACCCAAGGGCTTCTCTCCTGCTCTTGCACTGCCACAGCCCTGCTGATGGGCTTGGGAGGATGCTTCAGAGAGCAGCAGATCCTCAGCTGGCTGCTGCCCCCCTGGGCTTTTGGTGATGGCAAAGGGGGTGGCTGAGCAGTGGGGTGGAGGTGCAGGGTCTCTGCATGGCACCCTCCCTGCTCCCAGAGCAGGATCACAGGATCAGAGGATATCAGGATTTGAAGGGACCCAAAGAGGTCATCGAGTCCAACCCCCTGCAGTACCAGGATGAGCCCTTCTTCCTTCTAACACTTGAAGCCCAGCTCCAAAAACCCAGAGTGGGCAAGGCACAGCAGCCCAACCTGCCTCAGCTGAGGCTGTTTTGGTGGAGAAGCCCTGAGGAATCCCAGCGAGGTGCTGGGTGCAACACCCGACTCATGTCCCTGCAGGGTTGCAGCTGCTAACCAGAAAGAGGACAACTGCTCCTGCCAGAGCCCTGTCCAGCTCCTCAAAAGAAAGGGAGGAAGGTGAAGGAGAGGCAGGGCAGAAGGCAGCAGTCTGAGCAGACTCACTCTGAGCTGTGAGAACCGCGGCGGCTTCGCTGGTGGCTCCTCGTAGGGTCTGTCTGCCAGGGAGGCAATGATCCGCTTCCGATGGCCCAGCAGGTTCACTTTCAGCACCTGCAGGGACAGGCCAGGGTCACTGCTGCCTTCCTGCCCCGGGCACGGAGCAGTCTCTGCTCTCAGAACAACCTCCTGCCCCTTTGACACCAGCCCCTGCCGGCCTCAGCCCCGTAGGACCACAGGCAGGACCCAGCTGCCATGGCAGCAGGAGGGCAACACTCACATTGACTATTTCCAGCTCCCAGAGGTTTTTCACAGTGTCAATGGAGCTGTAGCCACTTGAGAGGAAGGACTGAACATAGTCCTGCAGTCCCAGAGAGTCCAGCCAGGCAGGCACCGAGGGTTGGCTGTTCCCATCGCAGCCCAGGGGCTTCAACTGCAAAAGCACAAGGGAGGTGTGAGAAGCCTCAGGGGCTGGGATCCCAAGGCCTCAGTGGAAGGCTGCAGGTCAGCATCACCTCCCCCTGCAGTGTGAGAGTGAAAAAATCACTGTGCAAGCAGGCAGTGAGACTGGCAGGAGCCACAGGCCCCTGTCCCCAGCATGGAGCCATCCCAGGTACACAACTCAGCGGAGCAAGGAGGACCTCCTGCTCCTCCCTACTATTGCCTGTGGGTCTCAGGGACATGGCTGGGGTCCTGGGGCCTGGTTTCATTTGCTCTGCTTGCAGAGCTGTTCCTGGGGTGCTTGCAGCAGCTGCTGACCTTCGGCAGGGAGCGAGCAGCCTGGAGCAGCTTGCGGCGGTGCTGCGGGTCCCCGATGCCGATATCCCGCAGGTCCTGGTCCTCCATCACATTACAGCCCTGTGGGGACAGGAAGGAGTGGGATGGCAGCAGAGGACAACGGCATCCAACCAGCTGTTGGAGGGGAGATCCTGCACCAGCACCCTCCTGACCTAACCACCCAGGAGGAGGAAGGCTCCGGGGATGACCCCAGGCACTGAGAGGGCTGATCCGAGAGGGGCTGTGGCTCACATGGCACCAGAGGGGCAGAGCACAGCTGTCCCCTCCCTCCCTGCTCTGCTGCATCCTCTTCATGCCAGCCCTTACAGCATCCTTAGGTTTGCTGCACTGATGCTGCGTGGCTGCCCAGCCAGCCCCAGCCCTGCCCCCGGCACAGGGCTCTGCTCAGCCTCCCTCCACCACCACACAGCCCCTCACGATTGTGTCCTGGGAGCTCAGTGCACCAAGTGAAGGTCAGATTTATCCTCTGTCCCCCAGCCCTGAAGACAGCACACCCGGCTCCAGCAGAGGTGCCCTGGGCACTGCACACACTCTGGTGAAGCCATTTCTGCCCCTTGCAGAGCAGAGCAGAGCAGAGCAGGGGCATGCAGAGCAGGGCAGGGCAGAGCAGGGCAGGGCAGAGCAGGGGCATGCAGAGCAGGGGCATGCAGAGCAGGGGCATGCAGAGCAGGGCAGGGCAGGGCAGAGCAGAGCAGGGCAGGGCAGAGCAGGGCAGGGCAGAGCAGGGCAGAGCAGAGCAGGGCAGAAGCATGCAGAGCAGAGCACCCTGCCTTTGCCCCTCTCCTCACAACCATCTCAAGCTGCTTCCCTGCCCTTCCTACCTGGGGAGAGCTCAGCAGGAACCCCGGGCACGGCTCCCCATGGCTGGAACAGCCACGCTGCTGTGTGACCCAGAGCTTCAGCCAGAGTCTGGACACCCCCTCCCAGCCCTGCCTTCCCTGCTCTCAGGAGAGGCACAGCTGAAGGAGGAGCTGCCAAAGCTCCCTTGCTCCACATTTTGCTTTTAGAAGCAGAGCCCTGATTAAATTGGCCGTGGGGCAGCAGGGCTGCTGCAGGGCCCCACAGGCTGCGGGCACAGTGGCCATGGGCTTCAGGAGGGCAGCAGGGCCAAGGGGCAGCAAACGTGTTCCAGTGCTCCCCCCAGCACCTGTTTCGGGGTTACCTGCTTCAAATACAACAGCCAAAGGTGAAAGCAAGGAGGTGCTCCCTGAGCAGCCAACCCAGCTGAGCATGCACCCAAGGGCAGAGCAGAAAGAGTCCTTCCCATAGCCCCTTCACTCTGGGCCCCTTTGCCACCAGAGCAGCCCACAGGGAAAGCTCATCTTGGATGATGGATTTGGGAGTCAGCAGGTCCATTCATCCCAGCTTGGATCAGCACTGGTGTGGCCAGCAGGAGCCGGGCAGGGATCATCCCTCTGTACTCAGCACTGGTAAGGCTGCACCTCCACTGCTGGGCTCAGCTTTGGGCCCCTCACTCCCAGAAGGATGTTGTGGGGCTGGAGCAGGTCCAGAGAAGAGCACAAAGCTGGGGAAGGGTCTGGAGAAGAGGACTGGGGAGGAACAGCTGAGGGAGCTGGGTGGGGTTCAGCCTGGAGAAGAGGAGGCTGAGAGGAGACCTCATTGCTCTCTGCAGCTCCCTGGGGCTCTCTGCAGCCCTGGGGGTTGGGCTCTGCTCCTAAGGAATGAGAGATGGGACAAGAAAAAATGGTCTCAGGTTGCACCAGGGGAGGTTTAGCTTGGACATGAGGAACAATTTCTTCCTCAGAAGGGTTGCCAAGCCCTGGAACAGGCTGCCCAGAGCAGTGGTAGAATCATCATCCCTGGAGAGTTCAAAAGCCAAGGAGATGTGGTGCTGAGGGCATGGCCGGCAGTGGACTCGGCAGTGCTGGGTTAACAGCTGGACTTGATCTTAAATGCCTTCCAGCAAACCCTTCACCAACTGGGGACAGCAAGAGCAGTTCAGAGGAGCAGCTGGACAAGCTGGGATGGTGCTGATGAGCAATGTTCACTAAAGCAGCCTGCTGAGCCCAGCTGCACGTCCACTTGTGCTCATCTTCCAGCACTGAGCCAGTCTGGTGCCAACCCAGGCTGGCACAGCCCCAGGATGTCTGTGTGATACCAGCATGGGCAGGGCCAGGCTCGAGGCAAGGCACTATTGGTGCTCTCCCACTTTCAGCATCTCAAGTTGAAGGAAAATTCCTTGCTGTGGAGCAAGGATCCAAGCGAGTTAAACACTGCAAAGCCTGCAGCTCTCTCCCACACTCCTGATTTTTATGTGTCACATTAAATTCTCTCAGTGCCAGTCCCAACTCTCAAGGTACTTAACAAGGATAGACAAAGCAGAGCAGCTCCAAATAAATCACCACAGCCTGGTGAGCATCAGCCTCTGCTGGCAGCAGCACCCTTTAAAGCCCCCAGATTTCAGCTCTGTGACAAGCAGGAATCTGCCCCAGAAATGCCTGATGAGCTGCAGACACCTGCAGAGCCTTCAGCTTCTGCTCGGAGCACAGCAGCTCCCTGAAGCAGACTTCCACTGCTTGTCTGTAGCACCCCACTCAGACAAAAGCCATGGGGCAGAGATGCTTCCTCCAAGCCACCACTGCCACCAGCCAGGCAGCTTCTGCTCCCTGCTGGGCTCCTGTGCCTGCACAGCCAGAAGCAGCCAGGGCAGAGGCCACTCAGCACCCAGCTGAGACCAAGCCCCAGGAGGGAGATTGCTCTGGCAGAGAAAATCTGCTGGGAAGGTCCTGGGCTTGGATCCACACAGCATCCCAAGTGCAGGGCTGTGCTTGTGCAGATTTTGGGGCCCTTGCCCTTGGGCTTCTCTGTCCTTTTATCTTTTTCACCAAAGGTTGCCTCTGGTGCTGCCACAGGTCAGTGACCAGACCCCAAGATGCCACCTCCCAGGCATGCACTGAAAGCTGCAGAGCCTGACCTCGGGCTCAGGGTTAGCCCCTCCAGGGCCCTCCGAGGACAGGTTCAGCCAGCACCAGAGGCAGGGGGGAGAAAAGCTCCTGGGGACATGCTCTGCTGTCAGCCCAGGCCCCCAGGGCCCCGCAGCAGCAGCCTCAGAAACGCCAATTCCAATCAAAAAGGCCTCCCGAAGATGTGCTGCAGACTCGATTCCTTCTGACAAGTGAGCTTCACCTTGCTCACCCCTCCCTGGCTGCACAGAGCCAGCACTGCTCAGGGCTGCACCCCAGGCCAGAGCCTTTGCTTCCAGCCATGCTGCAAGAGTGGCAGACACCTGAGAGCCCTGCCCGTGCCAGCACCTCCCCATGCTCCCCTCCCTTCCAGCCCGAGCCAGCTCTCAGCTCTTGTTCAGGTGGCCTGTCCAGGCTCTTTCCCCAGGCACCTGCCCTGTTTCCAGGTTTCCAACATTAATCAGTCTTGGTAGAAAATCTTTGGTGATTTTTCATTCCCAGAAGAGCTGGGATGCTCCCTAAAAACCCCAACAGGACACAGAGGTTCAGATGGTTTTGGCAGAGGATGCAGGAGTGAGATTCCCCTGCTAAGCTCCAGCTGTGTATGAGGGTGAGGCAGGGAGGAGTCAGCAGCTGTGATCCTTAACAGCTCAGCCTGGAGATTAGCAAAAATTTCTTTCCTGCAGAAGTGGTCAGGGACTGGCACAGGCTGCCCAGGGAGGTGGTGGAGTGCCCATCCCAGGAGGTGTTCAAGGAACGTGTGGCCAGGTTGGTGGCTGGACTCAATGATCTCAGAGGGATTTTCCAACCATAATGATCTACAATTCTATGATTCATCACCCAGAAGAAGCCTTCTCACTCCCCATGCAATTTAAAGAGCCTGAACCACCAGCCCAGCCACGGAGAGCTGCAACTGGGCATGGTGAATCCTACCCCTGGGCCCAAACTGGCAGAGACACTCTGGAGGGGCTGTCATCCCCCAGCCTGGCCTTCAGCTTCCTCAAAGCTGACCATAGCTCCCTCTGGGGAAAGGCACAAATACACAGGACCATGAAGAGCATCTCTGAAGCCCATCTCTGCCCTCAACATTGCTCTCAGAGAGGACAGAGATCTGCTGGTGAGGGATCTGCCCTGAAGGACAGCTGGTATGGGCAGCCTGCCTGCAGACACAAGTGGTTAGAGAAGGGCTCTGCTTCAGTCACACTTCACACCTTGCACTGTAATTAAACAGCCTGCAAGGCTCCAGGTTTCTCATTAAAGGAAGAAAAGGCCCAGTCAAAGGTGACAGCGTGGGGAGGTTGTGTCCCCTCCTGCAAGCGAGGTGACCCCGAAGGTGCCGGCGGGCGCAGGCTGCTGCAGGCTGCCAGCATTATCCTCCAGCTGGGCGCTCCGCAGGCACTTAACTACCCAATTTTGAGATGCTGTTTCTTGCAGAGCCTGGCTCCAGTCCATGCTCTCTTTCCAGCTAAGGAAGGGCCCGAGGCAGAGAAAGTTTGGGACAGGACACGGAGCCTGACCCAGGCAGCAGCGCAGCTTAATGGACCCTGACTGCCTGGCGGAGCAACGCCAGCTCAGGCGCTGCTGCCACCAGCCCTGGGGCACAGGCAGCAGGGACGGGGACCAGGATCTGTTTGCTATTAACAGCATCAGATGCAAAACCCAAACACAGCCTCGCCCGACTACAAAGGCTTCTGCAAACATCTAGAGCAGAGTGCCCTCAGCTGCAGCAGCCAAGCATCCATTTGCTGCTCAGAGGAATGCACACAGAGCTCTTCTCTCTTTCCCCTCAGCACACACAAGACAACTCACATCTGGGTGAGGGTTTTGCTGCTGCTGCTCTGCTTTTGGCAGTTAAAAGCCTGGATGTGAAGACCCAGCTCCTGTTCCAACCCCAATCAGGCAGCATCCCAAGGCTAAGGGAAGGAAGAGAAAGATGAGCTACAGAGAAGGAGTTCCTGGAGCTGACAAAGCCACCTTGGCTGGCAAGGAGCTCCCTGCCCCCAACCCTGTTAGTGGTTAATGACATGGAGCTCCCCTGGCAGGGCTGGAGGCTGTGGAGTCTCCTTCCCTGGATGGGCTCCCGTGCAACCTGAGCGAGGCATGGCTGTGTTGGCAGGGGCTTGGACTAGAAGATCTCCAGAGGTCCCTTCCAACTCCACCATTCTGTCACTCTATCCAACCAGGGGAAGAGAAAGATTTGTTTAGCTAAGGGCACAGCTCCTCCCGTGCCTGTGGAAAGAGTCCTGCACAGCCCCCAGCAAAGCCCGGAGCAGCCCCCGGCCACTTCCTCGCTGTTCCATTCTCTGCCCCCCGCAGGCTGGCAGCATGACAATGGCAGCAGAGGGGATCAGCCGTGGCTGTCGAGCTCGGGCAGCTTTATGAAGAGGAAAAGAAAATTAACTGCTACTTTAATGGCTTTTGAAATGCTTATTGGGGCCTGCAGCTACTCGTAAGTCAAATGTAAGTATCCTCTAAACTGCCAGTTCTGGTCCACCCACTTTGCTCCTCAAAAGCCCACTCGGAACTGGCTGCTCTCCATGGTCCACGTCCATCCCCCGGGGAGCTCCGGAGCAGCTCCTCAGACCCTGGCTCCCTGCACGTCTCCACTCTCACCATTCCTCTCCAGAGGAAACCCAAAGCCCCACAGCACCACGGACAAAGCACAGTCCTTGGGAAGCAGCATCCGAAACCTACCGAGGAGCTTTCAACCCCTTCCACGCCTTTGTGGGAGTTGAATCCTGCTCAGATGCTTGGCAGAAACCCTCCTACGTGGGCCCTGCTCTGCTCACTGAGGACCCCAGGAGATGCTCTGTGCTTGCTGCAGCCCTGCAGGCATGGGGTGCAAAGGAAGATGATGTGGGAAGGCAAACACCAGGTAGCCAGCAGCCAGCACCCAAAACGTGGGGGGTAGCAGGCTGCAGACCCAGCTCTGAGGACATCTCATCCCTCGGAGCTGGGAGGGCTCTCCTCAGACCCAGCCTGGCAGTCTCTTGCTGAGCTGCTCCTCAGCTCTGCTCACACACCAAGACAATGTCTCAGCTCCACGCCGACCCTTTGCCTTCCCAGACACAGGGAGAAGAGGAAGGCTCTTTAGCAACGAAGAGCACTGCAGGCTGAGCTAAGGTAGCACAGAATTACATTTGACCAATTAATGCCACTGCTCTAAACTATTTGTGGGCACCCTGAACTTCCTGTGCCATCCTTTTCTACCACTTCTCCCCAGTTATGAAAAAAAGCAAAGAATGCAGAAAGCCCAGAGGGGCCCAGGGCACTCCAGGGGAGAGCAGATTTCCATTCCTGAGCTGTCTCATTGAATCAGCATTAGCTGCTTTCCACACACTCCACAGGAGTTCAGGCTCCAACAATAAAACAAACAAAAAAGCCATTAAAGTGCTTTATGTCCTCTTTTACCTGCTCATTTGTGAATCAGAATATCTTTGGACTGAATAAGAAGTTCAGCTGGAGAATAATGGTGCAGTTGCCGAATGTGAGAGGTTTGCCCTTCTCAGATGTCAGCCTGATGAGTTGTCTGGGGGGCAGCAAACATTCAGCCCTCCAAGGGAACGGAAAAGCTTTGGCAAGCAGCTCAGACACCATTATGGGATCTGTGGGACCATAAAAGGCTGTAGGGAGGGTGCAGGTCATGGAACTTCCTTCCCCACTTCTAGGGGGGATTCCACCACCAGTGCCTGCAATCCCTTCCTATGATACTGGCCATGGCTCTGCTCTCCAGCACACAGCAGGACCCAGCCTGGCCCTTGGTCACTCCTGTGCTTGCAGCAGGGCACTGGATGCACTGTGCATCGCCCAGGGCAAAGCCAGTTCCCACGGACCTCCTGAAGGGAGCATCTGCTGCAGGGGCACTGCTGAGCACAGCAGACACAACGGGCCCAGGCTCTAAGAGCAGCAGAACCTCCTTAGCCCATATTCCTGTGACAGTCTCCTGTCCTTCCAGCTCTCCCAGCTCATTACCAGTCAGGGACCATTAAGTGGTGCTTGTTTCTGACTGACACTGCTCATCACTGCAGCACTTTGAGATCTGACCTTTTCTTCTCCTCTGGTGGAGGATGAGGCCGTGGCTCTCCTGAAGCCCCTGAGCACTCCCAGGGTGACATTCCTCCACGTGGGAAGTGGCAGGGCTGGCTTCTCCTGGGTGGTGGAGTGCCCTCGGTCCCCCAGAACTGCCAGAGCTTGGCAGGAATCTGAGGGTTCTCCTCTGCTCACAAAGCTGAGCTTTTGCTGAGGCAAGGACAGCACAGCCCACGCCAGCAGCTCCAGTTCATGGTTACCCAGTGCACAAATGAACCTTTCCCCTCTGATGAGACAGCTCCAGCAGGCTGTGCAGCAGAGAACGTTCAGCACCATCTCCACTCCAGCCTTTCCCCATCCCCAGCTGGCTGCTCAGGCTGCTCTCTGAATTAAGGCAGAAGTTGAGTGTCACAGTCTGACTGCCCCAAGCCAGCAGTGCTGGCAGTGAAGGTCACTCGGTGGCAAGGCAGAGGCTAAGCAGAGGGATCTGCTGGCTTGGAGCATGGGGTTTGTGCTGGAGAGGCACAGCAGCAGGTAAAGCCTCTGCCAGCACTGCCCATGAGCACCAGCACGAAGCCACTGCAAGCAACTTAAAAGGAGCATGAGAATTTCTGAAGGCACAGAGAAGTGCTCCATGTGCACACTGCAAAGAAGGCTCAGGCTTTTAAAAGACTAAGCTGCCTAAATCCAGCTTTTAAAGCCCATTTCTTCCTCAGGGCAAGCCAGAAGGTTCCACACAGCCTGCAGTGAATCCAGTCCCTTCCCACAAACACAGCAGCCAAGCCTCGAGGTCACAGCACAGCAGTGGTTAACCCACTCTGCTGACCTGCCTTGGCAGCACCCAGCCCTGCCTGAAGCCAGCACTGGATCAGGGTCATTCACCCTCAGCTGGGCACAAACATCCTGGGGCTTGCACCTGAGCCTGGGCAGCTGTCCCTGGGCTGCCCTCCTGTGCCCCAGGCACCACTGCAGCCCCTCAGGCTGCTCCACAGGTTGAACAAGAACTGAACAAGAAACTGCTGGAAGTGCTGGAACTAAACAAGGCACTGAGAGGTCTGGCTGCAGGCTCAGCCCACCCCAGCTCAGGCTGCACATCCAGGCAGGGTGAGAATTGTTGCATTCATAGAATGGGTTGGGTTGGAAGGCAACTTAAAAGTCACGGAGCTCCAAGCCCCTGCCATGGGCAGGGACACCTCCCACAGCCCAGAATGATCCAGGTCCTGTCCAACCTGACCTTCATCCCTCTTGTGATTCCCTTCCATACCAAAAGCTTTCAATGCCTTCATTTCCCTCCTAATCCCCCATTAGCCTCACAGCCTGGCTGGGAACTGGCAAACCACAGCCCAGCACTCCTTGGACTCTGAAATGTTTAATGCAGTGAGACTTTAGCAGGGACCAAACCTTTCACAGAAACAGCTGAACTCCAGGGAGGTAATGGCACTTAGCTTGAAATCTTTGTTAGTGACTGAAGCTGGTGGCTAATGAGCAAACTGCTGTAAGGAAAGAGGAGGCAGGGGCAGGCTGGGGCCAAGCAGCCAGCTCCTCCCTGCACTGCCCAGCTTCAGTGTTTCCAGCAAAAAATTCACCTGAGAAGAGCAAGACCACCTCTAGACCCAAGTTAACCTCTGGCTCCATGTTTGCATCAGTAAGTTTTACTCCCACAACAGCAGAAGCTGAAGGTGAGCAATAACACAGAGGAAAAGTTCTCAGTAATTTGATTTTCACACTGGGCTGCCTGCATTAGCTTCAGACTCCCTGGCCTTGGATGAAGGATTTAAAGCCAGGCTTGGCACAGCTGCCAGAGTCAACTTCCCAGTAAAAGGGATAAGCAGCAAAATGGAGATCAGCCAGGGGCTGCAGGAAATCTTCCTGAAGTTATTTGGCCTTTTAAATTTGAGAGCAATGAGAGAGGAGAGAATCTCCCTGCCTAAAGCCACATCTCCTTCCCGAGAAGCAGCTACCAGCGCCGGCTGGGGAAGGAAACCATCAGCTGTGGGCAACAGCAAGGAGGCCTCCCAGCACCCACGGCCAGGCACACACGAGGAGCCTTCCCTGCCCCCTACAGATGACAGAGTTCTGCAGCAGCCTGCAGCTGAGTGTTGCTGGTTGCTGCCAGGGAGCCCAGGCAGTACCAATTGCTGCTCACCAGGCGCTGGCTCCCAGGGGACAAGTGGGAAGTGAATTTCCCTCACTGCTGGAGTCCTGTGCTGGCAGGGCTGGCACTGTGCTTGCCAGCCAGGTCTGGCAGTGGGTCCCTTCTGAACGGTGTCATTACACCCTGCCTTGAAGCACGCTACAGACACTGCTCCTGCATCCACTTCCCTGCCCCTCGCCCACATCCTCTCCAGCACCCCTGCAGCTCCCGAGCACACACCCTCCTGCACACCACCTTTCCATCACCACCTGCAGCACCAAAGTGATGCTGCCTCTCCCTTTCCAAGGCAGGTGGTTGCCTCAGCCCGAGTCACCACTCCAAAGGTTTGCATCCATTCTCAGGAAGTCTTTATTTGCAAAACTTGGAGTTCACACTCAAAATGTCTCTTCTCTAAGCCATACATGAAGAACCCTTCCCTGCGTCACCAAGATTTTCTGTCTTTGCAGTTCGTGGCTCCTTGTGAACCCTCAGATTTTGATGCTGTAAAGCTCTGGGTCTCCAGACACTGGTTCCTGACCACATCTCGGTGTTCCCATTAGGGCTCAGAGCCAGCTGCCTGCGTGCTTAAAGTGCACTCCCAACAAGATGTCCACCACCTCCTTCACAACCCAGGAGCATCTCTGGGCTGGCTTCACAACGCTAGCACAGTTCAGCTCCCATTTCTCGGGTAAAGTGAGTAACAAAGATGTAGGAGGTAAATAAAATTATAGTGGAAAAAAACTAACGCCTGAAGTAAAGGTGAGGGTGAATGACCCTGGCCCACCACTGCCTCATTCCTGCTTTTGTCTGAACCTTCTGCACTGTCCCTGAACCATCCACAGAATGATAGATGGCACTGGGTCAGAAGGGACTCTCTGAGGTCATCTGGTCCAAGCCCTCTACACTCAGCAGGGACACCTCCAACTAGATGAGGCTGCCCAGAGCCACATTCAGTCTGATCTTTGACATTTCCAGAGATGGGGCCTCAACCACATCCCTGGGCAGCCTGTCCCAGTGTCTCACCACCCTCACTGTGCAGAACTCCCTCCTGATGTCCAACCTAACTCTGCCCTGCTCCAGTTCCAAACCACTGCCTCTTGTCCTATCCCCACAGGCCCCTCTAAAGAGTCCCTCCTCAGCCTTCTTTCAGGTCTCCTTCAGATACTGACATGCAGCCCTAAGGTCTCCCTGGAGCCTTCTCCAGGCTGAACAGCCCCAACTCCCCCAGCCTGTCCCCAGAGCAGTGCTCCTGCCGGGCTGGCAGAGCCCAGGTGGCCAGGTGTGGGCGCCAGTGCCCGCAGGGACTCACCAGGAAGCGGAGGTCGTCGAAGCCGTTGAGCAGCAGTTTGCTCTCATACTGCTGCAGGCCGAGGGTCTCCAGCCACTCCCCAACGCTCTGCTCCAGCATCCGCGAACCTGACGAGAGAGGAACCGGCAGGCGCTTGAACAGCGAGAAGCCGTTCAGGCGGTAGCAGCGGCACTCGGAGGAGGACAGATGGCATTGCCACATCATGGTCATCACCAGCCAGAAACCCAAAAACCTGCGCTCAGAGAACAGCAGCCCAGCGGGCAGACAGCTCCTGCGGAGAGCACAGAGCATGGGCGGGCAGCGCGGCCCCGGTGCGCTCCGCTCTGCTTCCGAGCCCACTCAGCACTCAGGAAGAGAAACGCCTGGCCCGGGCCAACTGCCTAGAAGTGCTCCTGCGACCATGGCATCACATGCACTGCTGTCAGGGCTCAGACCAGTTCCTTGCTAGGCAGCCATCCAAAGCCCAGCCCCATGGGGACGCCGATCCACTCCTTGGCTCATCAGAAGTGGGCGGGAGGAGGGCAGCAAACTTCCAGCCCTGGCACTCCCAGCCGGTCGTAGGTGCGAGGGAACGGAGCGGAGCTCCTCTCATCCATGCAACTTGGGATGCAGCACCCTGCTCAGCAGGCCAGCAGAGAGGGCTGGGAGCATCAGAGGGCAAAGCAGCTAGAGAGAAAATGCATCTTCATGCAGCCCAGACACAAACCAGACACGATGGACTTTTGAGGGAAGCAGCAGAAGCCAGCCAGGAGCACCTGTCCACAGCAGACATGCAAGACAAAGCAACCACACAGACTGCAGCAGAAGCAAAGAAAGGCTTTATACTTTTTCTCCCCAAGCAGTCCTGAAAGAGGCAAACCATGGTAAGGGCTTTTTTTCTGGCCGTTAGGCTTTTAGGAGGAGCAGAGGTGTGAGTGAGCCCGAGCATGATGCTGAGAGTCTTGGCACTGTCCTTTCAGCAGCTCCCTGGACACAGTGCATGGCAGGAGGGAGGTGAACTGCACCACTGCTCCAGCACCGCCTGTGCCCAGTGCGTCCAGTCCCACCAGTGGTTCGGTGCATGCTCCTCGGTGCCCTTCCTCCATTGACTTCAGCTACGGGCAGCCACTGCACCTCAGCCCCCCACTCAGACAGGGAGCAGCTCTGAAGGAGTAGGCATTTAGCTCCTCACTTCTAAAGCACGGTACAACAAAGAACACCCAAACGCCAGCACTTGCTCCTCTTCGGCGGCAGCTCAAGCCCGAGCCGTGCCCTGGCACCTCCTCTCAGCTGATGAGTGAGATTCTTCCCAGCACCCTACAGACGCTGTGCAGATGAGCTCTCCCTTCCCTCACCCCTGGGAAAAGGGTCCAGTGACTTGTTACTCTCCTCTAAAAAACCTTGAGACCTTCAACAGGACCAAAAGAAGTTCAGGGAGCTTCCTTCCCTTGGGGGATTTGCTACTGGAGACAGAGCTGTTCAGGCTCCCCAGCACATCTCTGCCCAGGCTCTGTGCAAACAGAAGGATGATCAGGAAATGCAAGTTTGCTTCCTTCGAGCCTTCAGGTCAGCTGAAGCTGCTTGGTACCTTCGGAGCCATCCTTCCCCCCCCCCGCCCGCTGCAATGGCTGCAAAAGGCAGAGCTCACGCTGCGATCTGGCAGTTCTTGGGGTGGGGGCTCCTGCTGCTCTGGTCCCCAGGAGGGCTCCTCTGCCAGGCGAGTCGGGCAGCGCTGGCCGGTCCTTCTAGTGCACGCTGCAGCAGGAGAAACGCGGGCATCACAAAAGGTTTCCGTCTCCCTCCCCTAAGGCAGCCTGCGCAGGAGGGCAGCATCTGAAGCTGGAGCTGATGCCAGCAGCTGCCGCTGGCCCGGGCTCTGCATCCTTCCCTTCCGTGCTGCTCGCTGCTCCGGCGGCAGCCGCGTCCCCGCCCGTCCTTGCCGGGCGCTGCAGCAGCGCTGGGCTTTGTCTGCAGGCAGCGAGCTCCACGCTTGCCGTTCCACTCTCGGTCCTCTCTCCTGCTCTCGCATTGCCTGTCCCTCCCTTCTCCTCATCCTCCTACCCCTCCCAGCAATTCCATCCTCTGTACGAGACGTGAGCAGCCTTGGCAGCAGAGGCTGCAGGAGAGGGGAGGGAGGCAGCAGCTCTCTAACTCTCCAGTGGAAATTCCTGGCTGCCCAGGGTTTACTGATGGATGGAGTCGGCAGCCTGGGCTTTCAAACAGGGCTGGTCCAGGTCTGCTCTGCCTGTTCCCGGTGATTTGTGGCTGGCTCATGTTTAATTTATCAAGAGAGAGGTGAGGAAACTGCTTGCTGCCTACTACAGCAATTCTGGGAGGGGAATGAAACCGCAGCAGGTCTTGAGCTCCTGAATTCCCTCACATGAATGGATTTGCTCTGCTCAGCCTTTTGTGCTCTGCTGACTGCGTTTCTGCTTTGAACGAGGAAACCTGCACCGACACCAAGTGCATGTTTTGTGTCTGTAAAATCGCTTCCAATCAACACAAAGTGAGGAGGGGGAATGGAGGAGGAGTACATCAAAAAGAAAAAGAAGGTAAAAGATGCCCAAAACATCCTGGGCTGAAAACAAAGCAGCCTAAAATACACTTGATACTTGCAGGTGCCAAGGATGGCACAAGAACAAATGAACCCCAAGCAATGTACCCCCCAGCAAGAGCCTGATCACAACTCCTGACTGAAGCAAATTCCTAATTCTCAGCTCCATCCTTTTCCCTGTGCTCCACAGTTTAGGAATTTCAGTTTTGAAAGCCTGCAGAAGTGGAACAGTCAACAGAGGGCAGTTAGAAATGATTGGAATATTTAACACTTGCAACGAGAGCAAGTGGAGCCAACAGCTCCTCTGGCAAGGCCTTTCTCAAGAGCCACAGCAGACTTCAGTGCTCCAGCTGAGCACTGAGCAGATCCCTTCTGGGGCTGCTCTTCTCCAGGCTCAGCAGCCCCAAGGCTCTCAGCCTTTCCTCCTCAAGAGATGCTCCAGACCCCTCAGCAACCTCACAGCCTTTGCTGGACTCTCTCCAGCAGTTCCCTGGCTCACAGAGGTTCTGGGCTCCCTGGTGTGCAGGCACTGCCCCTGCTCCCTGGCTGGCTGCACTCAGAGAGGCAGGAGGATCAGCAGCTGTGTGCCAGCAGTGGATCTGCCTCCAGGGGGTCCCAGCTGCAGCCTGACACAGCCTGGCCCGTGGGGAAGCACCCGGCCGGGGCAGCTCCTCCGTCTCCTGCTCCTGGAGCTGGTGTCCACTCTGCTGAGGACACCCAGGGCACAAAGAACTCCCTGCACAAAGACAGCTTTGGCCGCAGAGCTGGAGAGGCTCCTCCTCCCCTCCCTGCCAGCCCTCCTGCTGCTATCGACCAGGCACTGCCGCACCTGCCACGGGCAGGCTGGGCTGGGGTCACCGAGCAGGATCTCGAGCAGTGGCATCACCTTCAAATCCAACCCCACGGTCCCTTCCCCACCCCTCTGCAAAGCCACCTGGCCCCACAGGCCCTGAGCAGTCCATGTAGGGTCTAGGGCAGGCACAGGGATCCCAGCTCTCCCAGGCAAAACCCCCAGGGCCAAATGTGCTGGAGATCAGCAGGAGCTGCCTTTGGGGATCCACATCAGCATCTCCTCAAAGGCAGCCACTGCCCACCCGGAGCAGTTGGGATGCAGGACTTAAGGGACAAAGTTCCTCGTGGTGGCAGCTTTCCAGCGTCCTGCATCACACTGCAGGAAAGGCAAATGAGTTCTGCTTTTTTCTGTACTCCTGGCTTGAAGGCAGGGAAAAGAATGGGGGTCATGAAGAAAAGTGTGGCCAGCAGGGCAAGTGAGGTTCTCCTCCCTCCCTGCTATACTGGTGAGGCCGCATCTGGGTTACCAGGTCCAGTTCTGGGCTTCCCAGTTCAAGAGAGACAGAGAACTGCTGGAGAGAGTTCAGCAGTGGCTGGGAAGCTGCTGAGGGGCCTGGAGCAGCTCTGTGAAGAGCAAAGGCTGAGAGCCCTGAGGCTGAGCCTGCAGAAGAGCAGCCCCAGAGGGAATCTGATCTTGCTGATACTCAGCAAGAGCTAAGGAGGGAGCCCCTCCAGGGCTGAAGGGATTTTCTGAGCCTTAAAGAACAGAACCTTGGAGTGGGGAGGGCTGCAGTGAAGTTCTGCTCATTTCCACAGAGACAGACCCACACTGACATAACAAAAGGCAGCCTCTTGCCCCTGCAACAGAAGTCAGACAGTGGAGGGGACTGAGAGCAGCCAGAAGACAGGCAGCAGCTCTATATCAGACTGGCTGCTTCCAGAAAATCTTGTTGCTACCCACCAGAGAATAGCAGAAACCTGAGACAAATATTCTGCAAGGCAAGAGAGAGCTGAGAGCCATCAGTTGGATGTTCCCAGAGGCTGTGCTGAGAACAGTAGCTGCAGGAGCCAGGAGATCAGCAGAACTTCCTACCCCTAAGGTGCTGGCTGGAGCCTTCACACCATCCTTCAGCTGCAAATTAGATTTTCATTCTGTAGGTGCAGAAAACCTGATCCTGCTCCTGAACACTGAGCAAGGCCCAGTTGCAAGTCTGAAGCACCAGAATGCAGCTGCCACTGGGCTGCACGAGCAGGAGCAAGGAGCCAGACACCATGGAGCTGAGTTCACTGCCATGAGCTTGAGCACAAGGAACTCCTCAGAGCACTCACAGCAGCCAGCAACCCACCACCTAAAGGCAGGGACTGCAGGGAGTCACTTCAGGCCCCAGAAGCCAGCAGCAACAACTCCACAATGCTCAGCCAGGAGCTGTGGTCTGAAGCTGTGCCAAGGTGCCAGACACCACCTGGTGTGCAGCAAGCTCCAGCATTCGGGAATGGAAAGAAGCAAAACCCTACAGACACTGCTGCCCCCAGGGGAGTGTGAACCAGGGCTGGGGTAACCATGTCCCCTCCCTCCCCAGCAGGCAAGGGACACCAGCTCTGCTGCTCTTCACCCAGTCCCTTCCTCTCCACAGCAGGCTGGGAGGGACACAGCTGAGCTCTGCCCAATTCAGTCCATCTACCAGAGGAGCATAGAGATGGGATTGCTGGGAGCAATAGGCTGGGAAGCCAAGGTCTGCTCCACTTCTGGGAGCCAGAGCAGGTTAATGAGCTCTGAAGGCAGGAGCCAGCACCTTGGCTTTGCCCAGAGCCCAGCCAAGACAGAGACAGGAGCTGGGTACACTACCTGAGATCCTCTGCTGCTCCTGAGAGAAGTCGATGCCTTCGCCAATGGAGCTCATGATTTTCTCAATCTGGAAGGAGATAAAGCAGCAGATGCTGCATTATTCATAAAGCCTGAGGAAAAGTTCAAGGCAGCCTCAGGATTTTGCCTGCCACGTGACTGCTGAAGGCATCCAGGGAAGGATCTTAAGTCACCTCTGACCCAGAAAAGGCACCTTAGCCCCTCACCCAGAAGAGCCCTTGCAGGGATGGGGGACTTGGAAGGGGTGAGAAGAGGCTTAGACTCCACAGAGCCTTCCCTTCCACAGCCTGCTAGCATCTGAAAATTAACAGCTGCAACCAGACCACCCCTCCAGAGCACAAAGCCAGGGCAAGGGAACCCCAAATTCTTTGGCTCACCCTGTGCAAATGTGCAGCCCCCACTGCCACCAGCAGCACAGCCTGAGGAGCTCAAACTCGTCCTCAGCATGCAGCAGGTGAGCTGGGCTGTGCTTCAGCTGTGGTCTAGGGGGCAGTTTTGGGTTGGTTTGCTTTGAAACCATCACATTTCCAAGTTCTGGGCCTGTGCTCCTCACCACTGCCAGCGAGAAGGAGCTGCAAAAGAGATGAAGTTTGCAGAAGCAGCAGCATGGGGCCTGGAGGACCCGGGAGAGGGAGCTGGAGACAGCTCTGTGCCTGGAGCTAAGGCAGGGCAAACCCCGTGCTGAGCTGGTGCCTTTTCACTGGAGAGCTGCACGGAAATGACTGAGTGTGCCCCAAGGCAGCAGGTAATGCAAGCTGCATTTCCACACTGCTCCAGGATCCCTCCTGAAACCAAAACTGCAACTGCCCAACCCCAGCCCTCGAGCAGAACTTGCAAGCTGAGGCTCTGAAAGCTGTGAAGAGGGAACAGTGACAAGGACCAGGCTCATCTGTTAAGGTGAAACTGCACCTCAGGTAGTTGGGAATTTTCAATAACCTAAAGCCCTGAAGCCTCCTGCAGTGCCAGGAGAGGCTGCAGAGGCCCAGGGCTGGCTGCTTACCCTTGGCACCAGTAGGGCAGAAGACAACCTGAGAAGCCCCAGAGTGGGAGATGTCCAAGGGAAACAGTCCCGTGGGCACCTCAGAGCCACTGCTGCTGAATGCAAGGCTGGTACAGCACTGGCCACAGGGGCTGGGGGAGGCAAGCTGCAGCTTTTCCTGGTCTTTTGAGGACAGAGCTGGGGAAAGAGGCCAAGTTCTGCTGGACTGCCCCGGAGCTGCCTCTGTGTGATGCTCTGCAGGGTGCAGCTGCAGAAGCTCTCAGCTTTGGGCTCTGGGAAATGCTGCCAGGGGCTGGACTCAGACTTCCATTCAGAACCAAAGTCAGCTTGAGGCTGAGCTTCACCAGGGAGGGTCCTTTTTTCTGAAACAAAAACCACAGAGTCTTACAAGGCTCCTGCCAAGTCCCATCTCCAGTGGAGCCCTTCCTGTTGTGAGGAGCAGACAGCAGTGCTCCTGGAGCAGCAAATCCCCCCAGGGAGGGGGAGTCATGGGATCAGCTGAAGAGTCGCTGGAGGATGTGGTCCTCTGCCCTCAGAGCATGAGGAGAAGTAAGTTTATGGAGCTTGAAATGCTCTGGAGCTACCTGAAACACTGATTCAGAATTCAACCATCTGGGAACAATTCCAGAGCCCCAGCAGGGTGGGCTTGGAAGGGACCTCTGGGGATCACCCAGTCCAACCCTTGCTCCAGCAGGGCACCCACAGCAGCTTGCCAGGGGAGTTGGAAGCTCTCCAGAGAAGGAGACTGCAGAACCTCTCTGGGCAGCCTGCTTCAGGGCCATGGGCTGACACCATGACAAATTCCCTTCCTCCCTTTGCCAGGGCTGGATCCAAGCTCACATTAACTACCAGTGCCAGCTCCAGCTCCCTTGTTCCCATCCTGCTGCCCTCCCCTAACACCAGAGGACTTGATGCTTTTCAGGTCCAGACCCCAGCACTGCCAGCTCCAAGTCAAAACTCCCTGGTGAGAACTTGCAGGTGGCTGCCTCAGCACTAAGCCACCCAGAAACCTTTCCTGAAAAGCAGGGAAACCCTCCTGGTGCTACACAGAGCTGAGCTCTGCACCTGCAGCTGCATCACAGCCAGCAGAGGGGAATCCTACCCCATGCCCCTGGCTCTGAGCACAGAGGGGGACCCTGCCCCATACCTCGGGGTCTCCCCAGCCACACACTGCCCCAAGCTGCTTTACTGCTGATCACTTCATCAGGGAGCTGTAAAGACAGGAAGACAGGTGAAGAACACAGACCTGAATGCTTTAAAGCATCCCTGAGCTCCACCACCAGTCCTCAGCTGCACCCTACAGCAGCAGGACCACAGAGCCACAGAGCTGTTTGGATTGGCAAAGCCCTCTGAAATCATCCATCCAACAGCAACTCAGCACCACCATGGCCACCAAGCCCTATCTCCAGGTGCCGTGGCCACACCTTTCTTGCACACCTCCAGGGATGGGGACTCCACCTCCCTGGGCAGCCTGTGCCAGTCCCTGACCACTCCTGCAGGACAGAAACTGTTCCTCATGTCCAACCTAACCCTGCCCTTGCACAACTTCAGGCCATTTCCTCTCATTCTGTCACCTGATACAGGGCAAAGAGACCAACCCCACCTGGCTCCACGCAGGATGGGGCTGGAAGAGAGGACACCCTGAGCACAGCTGATGCTGAGGGGTTGAGGCTGCTCTTTCCCAGTGATTAATTATTAAAACACAAAAATATCCTGGTTAAATATAGCACAGCAGCTCAGGCATGGCTGCAGCCTGAGCACTCAGCTCTGATTTGCTTTGGCTTTTGCCACTGAAGCATCAAGCCCCAAACAGGTTGTGGGGTGAGTTTGGGGTGGGTTCATTTATTACAGTGACAGAAACAAAACTGCAAAATGGCTTTGCCTCCCAAATCCATCCAGCCATAGCTGTTACTCCTCATCTGGAGGTGCAGCTGGCTCCATGCTCAGAGCTGCTTCGGTCAAAGAAACTGTTGGAAAGCCGAAATAGAATCCCAGGATGGTGAGGGCTGGAAGGGCCCTCTGGAGACATCCTCTGAGCCTGGGATTTGTCTGTGTTCTGCTGAAAAACAGCAACACCCACCCAGAAAAAGCAGCCGGGTGTGGCTGTCACCCAGGGCTGGGGCAGTGCTGAGCTGCTCCACACAGCCAGGAAAACAGCAACAGGCAACAGAGCCCAGGGCAGGATGCGTCTGCAAGCAGACCGCCCCGGGGCAGCAGGAGGGAGCTGTTTGCAGGCCACTAGAAGCTCATTCCCACTGCCTGCCCTCGGCAAGCCCTGGTGTCCATCCTGGTTTTGCCTCCTCCCCAGAGCCGAGGCTGAAGTCAGGCACAGAGGAGGATCACTCAGCCCCGAGGTCTTTTGTCGCCAAGCTGAGCGAGCTCCTGCAGCAGCTCATTGGCATGCAGGGAGAGGAAGCTCCATCCAGAAAGCACCAACTGAGCAGCTCCCCACGAGTGGGACACTTGCCCAGCTTCGGGGGCATCTCAGTGCCGATGGAGCTGTCTGGAAGAGGCTTCAAACCTCCCCCACAGCTGCCAAGCCCTCCCAGTGGCCACCAGTATGACCGCAGGGGCTTGTGCTGCACCAGTGCCTCCCAAGGACACAGCAAGGTCGTTCTGAGAGAAGGAGAGAGATAAATGTCAGCTGTGTGCATGCCCAGACCCCAGAATGCCAGCACGGAGGGGCTGGAAGGGACCCCTGCTCCAGCAGGGAACCCACAGCAGCCTGCCCAGCATCACAATGTCCAGGTGGCTTTGGGAGCTCTCCAGAGAAGACTCCACAACCTCTGGGCAGCCTGCTCCAGGGCTCCAGCACCTTCACACCAAAGAAGTTTCTGCTGACAAGTCTAGCCCCATCCTCTTGCCCCCCACCCTTTAGCTCTTGCTGAGCTTTCACCTCCCAGGGTTCATTAAGACAAAGGAAATCTCACCGGGGGCAAAGGGAAGAGAGATTTGACCCTGAGGGGTTATGCAAGAATTCCAGACGGGGAAAAGCAAGAGGAAATGCTGGGATCTGGAGATAACAGAGTAATCAGCCCAATAATTAAGATCCTGGTGGCCACACTTGTTGAGTACAGCAGAGAGGAAAAGGAGCCCTGCCCTTGGCTTCTGCTGGAAGGAGAGCTCTGAGAGGCCAGCTCAGTGCCCACAGCCTCTGCTGCTCCCTGCAGCCAGCCCGGGCTGGAAGGGTGACCCCTAAACATGAAGCAAGAGTCAAGCAAACACTTCAGGAGGCTGCTGGGAGCAAGGGGGGAGTCCTGTGACCCAGCTGGTGGTGACAGAACCCTGGAACCTTGCACTGCACACAGACCTGCCCTGGGCTCCCCTCACATGCAGGAGGAGCTCAGCCTGTCCCTGGCAGGGGCAGCTCAGAGAGGTTCTCTGCCAGACTGCTGAGCTCGGGGGCTGCAGCCACGACACAGCTCCAGCAGCCTGCACAGTTGCTGCTGGCACTACAGATAGCTCCAGCAGGCCCCCTCTGCACACAGATCACTGCACCAACCTCCCCACGGGCACATCTCAATCATCTGCTAACAGCCACAGGACTCTGCTTTAGGCTCTTTTAGAGCAAGAAGTAGCTTGACCAGATTAGCTCCTGGCTCCCAGCAGCTCCACTTCATGCTGCTGCCAGAGGAAGCTGCTCTGCCCTGTGCCCCTGCTGCTGACAACATCAAAGACTGCAACCAGGAGGAGACCCCACCAGGTACCTGACAGCAAAGCCTCTGCAACCAGAAGAACTGCAGAGGGAAGTGGGGATGTGGCAGCCCTGAAGCAGTGCAGGGGATGTGAACTCTCCAGCAGGGTCCTTCTTGTGTCTCCCTTTGGAGGCTTTTAAACCCAGCAAAGTGCTGCCAGGTACCACACACGAGAGGCCTGGGGATGGACTGCTTCAGGAATGGCTGCATGGAGCACACTGAACCACGACCTCAGCCTTCACTTCTCTGTATCAAGAGGAATTCCAGCTCAGGCTCTGCTCTGCAGCTGACCCTGCTGACTGCAGTGGGGCTGGACTGGAGCAACTTTAGGTCCTTTCCAACCCACAGCAGTCTGTGGTGTTGTGAACCAGGGGATGAGCTCCTACTGAGGAGGAGATTCCCACTGATCCTTTAGCACCTCAGAGCAGCCCCTGCTCCACAGGGGTTGACTTTGCCCCCAGGGCAGGATCAGTCAGCACAAGAGGGTGGATGAGCAGGGCACAAGGGTCCCAGGAGCTCACCCCAGCTCCATGCCTGGGGTTGGTTTCCTCTCAGTGCACAGAGTGGCTGATGTGAGCTTATCTGCTCTGCAGTGCTGCTGCTCTACCAGCACAGAATCATCTCCAAAGAATGTTTCAGTAATGCTGTGGTGCTGGATCACAGAGGGACACTTAATCTGGCCTGAGAGCTCTGCCAGGGCCAGCTTTCTGAGCACAAAATATTTAACTGTCCACAGGCCTCCTCTTCTGTAACGAAAAGACTTCTAACAAGCCTCTGAAATGAGCGAGCAGGAAAGCAGGAGCCACTAAATACACAAACATCAGCCCAGCTGCTGCTCCCCTCCTTCCAACCCCAGGAACCCAGCACACTGCTTACTCCTCACCAGCAAGCACCAGAAACAAAACCTTCACCTCCAGGTGCTGGGAGAGTCCAGAGAGGCTGAACAGAGGTGGTCAAGAGAAGGGTCTGTGACAGCTCTGTTAGCAACCCTCCCTCGTTTTGGGCACAAACCTCCCTGTGGCTCACCTAGAATAAGTCAAGCTCTATATCTGAGTAACTTCAACGGTGGAAAGCCCTCAACTTCTTACAGTTCTGCTGCTCTCCACCTCCACTGAAGTCAATCTTATGGCATTCAACACTGAAGGCTCCCAGGTGAGCATTTGCCTGTTACTGTGATGAGAGTTGACAAAGTGCTGAGAAGCACCCAGGACCCTCTCTGAAGGGGCAGCGTGGCAGGAGAAGCTCCTGCTGGACAGATTCATTCCTGGCACAGCAGCGAGCCCAGCAGCAAGCTCAGCCTTACCTCATCCCACTCGGAAGCAAAGGATGGGGACTTCTCCAGGCGCTTCTTGCCGGTGCTGCAGTTGGAGAGCGATTCGCTGCGGCTGCCCATGGCATCCTCCTCCGTCGGGGAGCAGGTCAGCAGGTCCGAGTCCGACTTGGACAGGCTGCGGCTCAGCTTCAGCTCAGCCTTGGGCTTGCTGCCCACGTGGGCTCTGCCCAGAGCCCTCTCCCCCTCCTCTTCAGCCCCGCCGGGGTGCTGCAGCCCGTGGGGGGTGCCTGCGGCGTCGGGGCCGGGCCGGCTGCCCAGCGCGTGCTGCACGGTGGCGTAGATGGCTCTGGGCTCCGGGTCTGGAGAGCTGGTCCGTGCTGGGGCAGGGGCAGGCAGCTCAGCATCCTCCAGCTGCATAGCAGGTGGGTGGCTGGTACCCTCTGTGCCTCCCTTCTCCGCGGAGGACACCAGCCTGAAAGGGTCCTCACTTATCTCGCAGATGGGGGAGGAACCATGCAGCAGCCCCGAGAACTGCTCCGGAACGTGGATGTCCTCAGCACAGTCCTGGCTGCGGCTGCCACTGCTCCTCCTGTGGTCTTCAAGGGGATAGAAATGGGGGGCATTAAAAACGTGGAAGCGGCAGGAGAATTCCGGCTCCCTCCCTGCCCTCTGTCCAGGAGGGAGGGAGGTGGAGAGCGGAGCTCAGCACTGCTCAGCACCCTCAGCTCCTGCCCAAAGTGGCAGCGGTTACAAAGTTCCAAGCCCTGGCCTGAAGTGTGCAGCCTGGCAGCTCTGCGGCTGTGTTCCTGTTGACACTATCACGCCTTGCTATATAAGGCTAAGAGAAGCGCTAACTGTATCTTGCAGAGAGAGCAAGCGAGGTGGAGAAGCCGACCGGAGGCTGCTGGAACATCTGATCCCTTCCCATGAAGGCCAAAGTGTTACTCAGAGCTGTGCTGCCTGCTCTTGGCATGGGCTGCAGGGTGGGAAAGCTTCTGGACTGCAACCAACCTGTGAGCTCCAAACTGCACTGCCCACAGGCACCGCTGCCGCCCTGCTCCTGCTGCCCTGCTCCTGCTGCCCTGCTCCTGCTGCCCCTGCTTGGCCTCTCCTCCCTGGCTCCAGGGAGCTGTGTGCCTGCTGCCCCACACACACCTCCCTGCTGCCCACCTGCTCCTGCAGCAGCATCTTTAGTGTCAGCTGCCAGAGTCCTGCACACTCCATGAATAACTGAGTGGTGCCAAGTGCCAGGCATGTGCTGGGCACACATCTCCTCACCCTGGCCACACCTGAGCCTGTGCTTGAGCTGTGCAAGCAAACCTTTGTCAAGCTCAGAAGTGTAGCTTCTGCTCACCACATTTTGTCCTGTATCTGCTCACAAACTGTTTGCCAACTGTGGCTGCTTCCATTTTTAGTGCTGCAGAAGCAGCTCTCGGGCCAAGGACCTAAACCTGAAGTCCAGAAGGAACAATAAAGCCAAGGAACAATAAAGCAAAGCACCCTGATGAGGTGGCTCAGAGAGGCGAGGAGGATGTTTGGATGTGAGCAGGAAATTGCTGCTTTGGAGCCAGCGCCGAGGGAAGCAGAGGCAAATGAATCCTCATCTCAGGGGGCAAAGCACGCTCAGGAATTTTACTTATCTGGAACTGAAAGCAGCAGCAAAGATCAGCTCCTGCCCCCGCACACAGCCCGAGCAGGCCACTTGGAACCCATCTGGGGCTGTGCTCTGTCCTCACACCAGGAACGAGGCAGGGAAGGCCTGAGTGAGTCATTTGTCTGCAGGCTGCTTCAGACCCCAGGGACCCACACACCCTGGGCTGGATGAGCCTAACTGGTCCCACTCTCAGGCAGGGCTGAGTCAGGAACAGCCAAAGCCTGAGCCGAGCTGAGCTGCCAGGGCAGTGCAGCCGCAGCCCTCACCCTGCCAGGGCTTATCTCACTCGGGATCCTGGGAGGTAAAGATTCCAGGACAATGAAGTAGTTGTTGATTATCTTGCAGAGGCACAGGAAGTTCTGCCGCTGAAGCTGCCAGGGGGAGGCACATGGGCAGGTGGTGCCACCAGCACCAGCAGCAGCTCCCACCGGAGGCCCTCAGGAGCAGCCTGCTTGGTTACTCTGCATAAAGTTGTGGAGCTGGAAGGCTGGAGAGAAGCCTCAGCAGGGATCAGCCATGCTGCACCCACAGGGCTGGCACTGGGAAGAAAAAGCTCCTGACCCGACACGGGGACAGAGGGACAGACACGGGAGCCTGATGGGGGGGTTAAACCAAGAGCCTCTCCTCAGCCTCTTTCCTTTCTTGGCAATAATTTCTTCCATGTCCCAATTTAACCTTCTCTGACATTTCTGCTGAAGGCAGAGGCGGCTGCTGAAAGTCTTTGCCATGTGCTGGAGCCCTCGGGTCCAGCCAGCACAAAGTGCTCCAGCCCCAGCTCCCACAGCTCACAAAAGGGCTCCTGTTGGCCAGAAATCACAACCAGGCATTCATGGGGCTGAGCAGGACTTCCAAACACAAGGCAGCTGCCAGGGAAGGAAGGGATGAAGCTAAGGCAGGAACACTTGGCTCAAAAGATGAGGAACATCTTGAAGGAGACATTTCAGAGCATGCAGAACCATTTTGGTTGGAAAAGCTCTTTCAGATCCTCCAGGCCAGCCACTGATTAACTCTATAGGTCTGGGGCTAAGCCAGGGCCCTCAGCTGCTCCTCCCCAGCCCTGTTCGCCAGACCCTTCCCTGTCTTTGTTGCCCTTCTCAGGACCTGCTCCAGCCCCTCTTGTACTTCTTGAGGACTGGAACCCAAAACTGAGCCCGGGACTCCCAGGGAGGACTCACTTAAGAGCTTCTCTGCTGGCAGCCTGATGATTCCAGACAAGAGGCACTTCCCTAAACTCTTCACACTAAGCTGCAACCAGCCTGCCTCGGCCCAATTGCTTTCCCTATATATCATCAGCAGGATTTAGTTCATGCCCTGGATTAGGAGGATGAAGCTGTTCCTGCAACTGCTTTTGCTCAGCTCCCTAACCTCAAAGCAGCCTCTGCCCTGCATCTAGAAAAGGCTTCCCCTGCTGCACTGTACCACAAAGTGGTAAGTGAGGGGGGTGCACATTGCAGCATGCAAGACCAGAGAAGGAAACAGGCCTGTGGGGTGCAGCTTTAGGGGTGCCAAAGCAGCTCCAGCTGCAGTAGAAGGTAAGCAGTGGGGCAGTGCCCATGGCACCCAGCGAGGCTCAGCACTCACCTGGGTTGGCCTCAGCAAGCTCAGCCACTTGGGGCAGTTTCTCCTCCTACAGCTACCTGAACTGCTGCTCTTTCATACTCACCCTCCACTAGCACCCTATTAACAGAGGGCAATGGAACACTGCCCTGACTGCTCCCAGAGGCCACCGAAGAGGCTCTGCATAGAAGCTTCCAGACACATCACAGGAGCAGAAATGCAGGCTTGGAGCTGAGGCAGGAGGCATGGCTCTGGCCTGCAGCCGTGGTGAAAGCCAGAGAGGGCAGCAGGCTGTGGTCTGCACATCCACCTCACAGCAAACCTGCAGCTTGCTGTCCCCTTCAAGCCCTGTGTCCCCCACACTGACATCCACACAGCCACAACCTGGCTCTCCAGAGCTGCTTTCTTCAAGCCTCTCTGCACGAGTTTGGCTCATGTCAGAGCTCTGGGTTGGAGCACAAGTCACATGCTGGCTGAACCAGCAAAGCCACCGAGAAAAGCCTTCTAGCAGGAGGAAGGACTTCAGTGATGCCCCTGCTCAAAGATGACTTTTAAAGGTCCCTCCCAACCCAGCCCATTCTGTGGTTCAAGCTGGGCACAGCCTCAACACACATCAGCTTTTGCCAACTATCAGAAGCAACTAAGTCAGTCCTACCTGCAGCTGGTCAATGCTGACAGCACCTGTGCATGGCTCCCTGAGAAGCAGGACAGACTTCAGAGCTCAGGAGTAGTTTCCAGATTCATGCTCCAGCAGGTCTGTCTGTGCACAGCAGGGGCTGGGCAGTCTGCTCCTGGCTCAGCACCCCTGGCTTATCCACAACTCTCCCTGCAAGGTCTGAGTGCCCTGAGCTCATGCACAGAAGCTTCCTCACCAAAGGGATGGGAAAACATTTGGCTCAGACCACTCCTGATCCTCTGCCCAAAGCATGAGGCCAACTTTTCCTACTGCTCCAGCATGTGACAGCAAAGTGCTGCAAGACACACAAAGGCACCCAGGCCAGGGGATAATGCCACATTCAGCCAGTCACTGGGTACAGGACAGCTCCAAGCAAGAGGAACAAAGCAGCTATCAAAGGCTCCATTAAAGCCAGCCTGCCCCAGCCCAGCCCTTCAGCTGCCTCCTCAATAGCCTGCAGGAATCTCAGTCCTCTTCTGACCAAAGGCTCCTCCAGAACTCAGCAAGCACCATCTAGAAGCCCTCTCAGAACCAGGGCCAAGAAGCAATTCAAAGCCATGCTCCTTGTCCTTGCATTCAGCTGCTGCCTTTGATGCTCCAGGACCCTTCTGATCCAGAGGTGGGAATATTCTCCAGCACCCCAATTAAGGCTCCAGTCTCTTGCTCAGCCTTTAACTTCTTGCCAAGATGACCACTATGTGTGTCTCTTCCCCCTGCAGCAGCCCTGCTTCATCCTTAGCTACATCTGCTCCCACCTCCCACAGGCTCTCCTGACCTGACTGTGCAGGCTGGGAGCATTCTCTCTGTTCCCAGGGCATGGAGCAGATTCCAAAGGTGATCTTCAATAAGCTGAAGATGCCTCCTGCAACCTCTCCAGGAAATGGGGCTTAGACATCCCCAGCACAGCCCCCTCCAGGTGTTCAGGAGAACAGAGCTGTATCAGGAACATGCAGATGCTGTGATCTGGTTTCAATCAAACCCGTAACTGCAGCTCACCTTTGCTCCCCTGACCAAGCCTGGACAGGGGAGCCAGAGAGAGGAGCAAAGCATCCAGGAGCAGTTCACATCCCAGTAAGCAGCAATGGCTGCATGTTGAAAAAGTGGCCTGAAAGCTTCTGCTCCAGTGGCTGCTGCCAAGGACTATTCCTGGCTGAGACAGCAAAGCACCAACCTGAAAAGCATCTTAACTGCCTGGGGCAGCAAGTGGCTGTGGCAAGTGCTGGTGGGAAAGCAGTGACCTCCAGAGCCACTCTGCAGGAGCTGGGAGGGTGGCAGGGCACAAGCAGTGACAGTTACCATGCTGCAAGGAGCAGGTGGGTAAAACCTGCAGGTCTCACAGAGCAGTCACTGAGGCATTCCATCGAGCCCTCCTCATCCTCTCTTCGTCCTCAGAGTGAGATGGTTTCAGGTTTAGAGCCCAAATTAAATCCTTCCAAATTCCTGCTCAGGGTTTTTGCATGTTTTTCCTCTAAACAAATCTTCTGTTGTTGTTGTTGAAGGAAAGCCAAAGAGCCCAGCAACTGCCAGACACAAGGGACGAGGTGTTCCCAGCTCCCCTCTGAAGCACTCAAGTCCCTCCGGGAGAAGAGAGCCTGGGTGGGTACCCGAGCTGGCCACACTGCACCAGCAGCCAGCTGAGGGGGCTTGCTCTGCACAGCTTCCTTCTCCTCCTCTGCCAGTTTACATCTCAGTTTACACACAAGACACTGACTTGCAGAGCAGGGCAGCACTCAGCCATCTGCTGATCTAAACATGCAACAGCACCAGGTCCTGGCAGTCAGCTGGATGGAGAACTGCCTGCCCTGGCCCACCCCACGGCAGCAGCACAGCTCCCACCCTCCTGCCCTTGCTGACTGTGCACAGGACACGGCCATTTGCTAACAGAGAAGGTCCTTGCAGACCCTTTGCTGTCAAAACAGCAGAGCTGCCCTTCCTCAGTGTACACTCTGTACAGGAACACTCAGATCTCTCCTTTAGAAAAGTGAAGATCATCAGGAAACAAAACAATTGCAAGCCAGAGCCCAGCTCCCCACCCAGCAGCCGCTTGCATTGTTCCAGTTGCTCTCTGCCCTCCAGATCTTCCTTCCAAGCGTCTGGAGCCAGAGCTCTGCTGTCTGGGGTGGTCACTTACCTTTTGTTTTCCTGTCCACTGCAACTGGCTTCTTAGTTTCTGCTGTAAGCAGCAGCTCGTAGGGGTGTTCCTCTTCCTCAACTCCACTTCCTTTGCTCTTTCCTCGTGCAACAGGGGCCTGAGAAAAACAGCTTCATGTAGAGCTCCACGGAGCAGAGCTGTTTGCAGCAGCAGAGCACAGGCTCCTTTCAGCCAGGCTTTAAAGCAAGGAACTGGCAGAGCCAAGAGCCTCGCTGTGGAGTGCAGTCCAAGGCGTAACACCCTTCCCTCCCACCTCCCTCAAAAGCCCACCCAAGCCCCCAGGACTTTCTGGGGTTTCAGGTTGCTGACAGCTTTCTAGCGCTGATCAACTGATCCTCTGCACAGGGCTGCAGGCAGCCTGGCGAGGGGAGAGGAGCCGAGGCCTTTATTCCTGCTTACCCCAACTCAGACTCTGCTGCTGCTGGAATTTGCATCGTCATTCACTATTTAGTTGCTGGCCCTATTAGGACATGGCTGAAAACCCCCTCACAAACCAGCCCAAATCCCTGCCACCTCCCCGGCAGGCTCCGCTCCAGCATTTGGAACCTTGGGACACGCAGCAGATTTAGGACTAAAGGGCCCTCAGGCAGCACAGTGTAAACTCGGTTTAACCTCAGGATGTGCAGCAGTGATTGTGCTCATTCAAATCCCCCAAAGCCTCTGATTAGAGCTTGTTTGGAATATTGGCAGAGCCTCCTGAAAGCTGCTCCACAGAGCCTCCATCCGTGTGCGGGGAGAGGCTGCTGCAGGATCCACACCAGCCCTGCTGCAGGCTCGCACTTGCCTCCATGCCAAGGACGACAACAGCCCCTTGGAGCCCCATCCCAGTGCCAGCGGTGCCAGAGAGGGCTCGGGGGCACCCTGCGGCAGCGCCAGTTGCCTTTCAGCACCATCTCCCGGCCAGACCCTGGCAGCCCAACGCAGCCTTGCCCGAGAGCCATGCGTGCCTGCAGCCAGGCACGGCGGGATCAGAGCCCAGCTGGGCAGCAGGTGAGCCCGGGATGCCAGGAGGGAAGGACAGGTCCGACCAAAACAAAACAAGGAACCTCCTGGGACCACCTCTGCCGAGACCGCAGGTTGAGCACCACCCCCAGTTTCTTCCCCAAAGCTGCTCCAAGAGCAGCCAGGTACCTACCCACCTGCAGACGAGCCAGGGGAAGGCTGCAGGGAGCCAGCGGCACAGGCAGGATCCTCACTGCTGCTGCTCCAGCCCAGCTGGCTTGGAGTCAGCTGCCCTCGGAGGCAGGAAGCAGCCGCGTCCGGCAGGGAAAGTGCTGCTGAGCCTGCCCCGGGCTGCAGCTGCAGGCAGCGCTGCTGCTGCTCAGCTGAGGGAGCTCCTGGCCAAAAAGCCCTTCTGACCGGGCGGTGGCACAGCGGCAGGGCACAGCCCTCGCCGGGACCCTGGAGCCATCCTGCGCTGCAGCAGCTTGCTGGCAGCTGTAGCCTGGCCCTGGAGCCAGACAGCAGCACAACCCCTGGAGCTCTGAGATGCTGGTGGCTGAGGTGTCCTCTCTCATGCACCAGGCACAGGGCACCTGAAGGCAGCACATAAACACCTGCAAACTTCCTGAGGGTGCCTCAGTCCCCTCATCCAGATCATCAACAAAGACACTGAACAAGACCAGCCCCAAAGCTGAGTCCTGTGGAGCACAACTGGGGTTCAGTCATGCCATAGGGGTGGCTCAGTGTGTGGAAATCATCACTGCCTGGGCACAAACCTGAACATCTGAAGGTCCCTCTAAACATGAGGAGGAATCTCTTTAATTTGAGGGTGCTGCCCAGCCCAAGGAGAGCATGCACGGAGGTGAGCAAGAGTCAGAAACAAGCAGAACACCTCAGAAGCAGTGAGCAAAGAACAAGAATCAGACCTGGACCTGCCTTAGTGGCACAGGCTGCCCAGGGAGGTGGTGGAGTCCCCATCCCTGTGGCCATGGCTTAGTGCTGGACTGGACTGGATGATCTTGGAGGGCTTTTCTGGCCCAAACAATTCCATGCTTCTATGAGCCTGAAGGTCACTTCCAGACAGCAACACACTGCCCGTGGGCTCCATCAGCTGGCTCCATTTGCTGGTTGCAGACCAAGGTCTCTGCAGTGAGTCACTTGTACCAAGCTCTGCCAGCCAGAGCTCCTTTGCTGGCTTCTGCTTCCCAGGCTGTTAGTGGCAGCACAGCACAGCAGGTGCTTGGTAATTAACTGTCGCCACACAGCTCTGCAGGAGCAGCCTAAGCACAGTTTTCTCCTTCATGCTCAGCATCAGGAACAATTTCTGCTGCACATTTGTGCCCTGACCTGTGCCTCTCCCCTGCCCAGACACTGCCAAACCCTTCTGACAGCAGTGGGGACATCAGGTCACAATGTCCCAGCTCAGCTTTGCTGTCCATGCACTGCCTACAGCTTTGCTCAGAGAAACACAGAATCAGTTTGGCTGAAAGTCTTTTAAGATGATGGAGTCCTGATTGCCAGGTCAGCACCAAGCCATGTCCCTCTGCTCCACAGCTCTTCAGCCTCTGCAGGGATGGGACTCTGTAAAAAGTCACTCCTGATAAAGCAACTTCTGCTCCTGTCTCGTGTAAACGTGAACCAAATCACAGAACACAAATCAAGTTTGTGCCCAGCAGGAGCTGCAGCAGATGAAGATGCTCAGAGCAAAGCACCTGTTGAGGCTACTCCAGCAGCCAGGGGCAGGATACCCAATGCTTGCCTCACAGCTCCTGCATTTGGGGAAGCAAAGAGAGCCACAGGGCCTGGGGTTGCTGTCAAGGTTTGCCTGGGTGTCAGCAGAAGCTGCCAAGACAGATTGGTGGTTTCACAGCCCCTCCACAGCTGGGTCACTTCAAGAGCCCTCACCTCTGAGGTTTAGAGGCAGGTGAATAAAAATGAGGAATAGGTAGCCCAGGAGCAACAATGCAGAACAGGAGAGCTTTGGCATCCTCCAAAAGCAGCTCACACTCACAGACCTCTGCAGAATGCAGCTGTAGAAGGTGCTGGGCCAGGCTGCTGCCTGAACCCAAGCCCCTGCTCCCTGTTCACATCAGTGGGAGCCACAAGCCCACGCATCACCTCCACAGCTGGAAGCTCAGAGGAAGCAGGAACTAAAGGGCCCTCTGGGCTTCAAGTGAAGATGCATTTGGTGGAATCACTCTAAGTGGGCAAGAGTCCACACTACGACGTGAGTCAGAGAAGTCTCTTCCTGAGGGACTTCTCAGCCAAGAATAGGAGAGTAAGGCTGGAGGTCAGCACAGAGGTGCCCTGGAAGAACGGCACAGAGGAAGTTCCCATGGCAAGTGACAGCAGCAATGCTGCACAGCCACAGCCCAGCCTGCCAGGCAGCTGCAGCAGACTGAGAATCTTCTCTAAGCCACACTCCTGCAGAACCCCCAACTGCAGCCCCACGTACCTCACAGGCAGCACCGTGGCTCATCTTCTTCTCCACCTGCGGCTCCTCCTCCTCATCGGGCGGCGGCTTGGCCGGCGGGGGTGGGCGCTCCCTCTGCGGGACAGAGGATCCCCATCAGCTCCCTGCCCACAGCCATCTCCAGGCCATCAGCCCTGCAACAGCTCCATCTGACGGCAGCGCCGAGCCCTCTCCCTCAGCAAGCTCCCGCAGCTCATCTCTCCTCCCTCCTCCTCCCTCTGCAGCGCAACTCAGCCCCTTCGGGACTTGCAAGGCAGAGACAAGACCACACAGAACAGAACCAGAGGGTGGGTTTGGGTGGAAAAGATCATCCAGGCTCTGCCAAGCCTGGGACTAAACCATGGCCCTCAGCACCACATCTGCCTTTTTTCAGCTCCTCCAGGGATGAGGGCTCAGACACCTCCCTGGGCAGCCTGTGCCAGTGTTTAAGAACCCTTTCAAGTGGGGAAGTTTCTCCCAATGTCCAACCTAAACTTTCCCTGGTGCAACCTGAGGCCATTTCCTCTTGTCCTATCTCCTGTTCCCGGGAAGAGGAGGAACATACAGGCCTGACTGCTGCTGCCTTGAGCCCAGCTGATTCTGCTTCCTTATTGCTGGACTCTCTGTCCGAGGACCTGCCGCTGGCCAGGCTGTCCAGGGAGTGGCAGGAGGTGGCATTGTACAAAGCCTCGTAGGGGCTCTCCTCTTCTGGGGGTACCTCGAAGTCTATGATCAGCTCTGTCACTGCTTTCTCCACATCACCTGCAAGGGGAAGAGAGAGACAAGGACATGACTGGGGGCGTCTGGCCCCAGCAGAGGAGTGCTGTGGCTGCTGGGCTGTGTGGAAGCCTACCCTGGGCTACCCAGCACACGGGGTCAGAGGCTGGAGCCAGAGGAGCTTGAGGAGTCTTCTCTGTAGCCTGGGCACTCTTCTTCCCAACAGTGTAATCTGCAAGGAGGAGGGTGACAGGGTCAGGCTTTGGCAGTCTGGTGTCCTGTCCCAGCTGCCAGCTTGTTAAGTCTTCAACACAGTATCCCAAGTACATCACTAACAGCTGCAGCTCAACTCCCAGACCAGGAGCAGGCAGCTCTGTAAGCACAGCACAAGGTTCAGCTCTCAGAGTCTTTGATCAGAAGGCTGCACAGCTCCTGCAAGGGCACAAGGCCAGGGGGCAGGTGACAGCATGAGATAGACACAAGCTACATCCCTGAGCAGAGGCAGCTTTAGCTTCTGGAGCCACAGCACAGAGAACCCAGGGCCAGCTGTGGTCCCCAGGATGCTGCTCAGGTCAGCCAGCAGCACCCCAGTGGGCAGCATCCAGCTCACTGGCAGGAGCAACCCAACAGCAGCTACCTGCAAGAACTTCACTTCTAAGGCCCATCCCTGGCTTCAGTTTCAGAGATAAGCCAGCAGCCTCCCAGGCAAAGCTTAATTAAAGTCTGCACAGTGCTTTGAACCTGCAGAGCTCTAAAGGCTGCAGATGAATAATGCACAGCAGTTGCAGAGGCTTCTGATCTCCCCACAGCTGAGAGGAAATGCAGACAGTGTAATAACAGGGGCTGGCTGGAGCTGATGCCACATTTCACTCCCTGACTTGGACAGGCACAATGGGCCAAGTTCCTCCACAAACCACAAGCAATCAAGGCCTTTTCTCTAAACCTCAGCTGCAAAATTCATGCCCAAGCTCCCCAGTGAAGTAAGGAGCAGGATGTAAGCTCTGTGGGTGCCTGTTGGCCTGCACAGACACACGAAGGAGCTCACCCAAGCCCACTTTGCATTCTGCAGGCAGACTCAGGCCAGCCTTCATTGTTCACTTCTGGAGTTAAACAAAGCTCCAGCTGAGCCCATTCGAACTATAAAGGTCGTGCCCCACTCCGTCAGCAAAGGAGCCAACCCCCCCAAGTGTGCCCCTGCAGGCACTGGCTCTGGAGACACTTCAGCAGGGCTCCCAGTGAAGGACCAGAGATGAAGCTGCTTTGCTTTCAGCACCTTTCAGGCTCTGCTCACTGCTCCCTGCCACAAGCCAGGAAGCAATGGATGGAAGCTGCAGCACAGGAGGTTGCAACTCAACACAAGAGGCAACTTCTTGCCTGGAAGGGTCCCAGAGCACTGGCATAGGCTGCCCAGAGAGGCTGTGGAGTCTCCTTGTCTGGAGCCTTTCCAGGCCTGTCTGGATGTGTTGCCGTGTGCCCTGAGCTAGACTGGATGGTCCTGCTCTGGCAGAGGGCTTGGACTGGAGGAGCTCTTTGGGTCCCTTCCAACCCCTGACATCCTCTGAGCCTGTGACCTTCCAGGACTGGAGAGCAAAGTCCTGCCTGATCAGCAGCCCAAACACTCCCCTCCTGCCCACACCTCACTGACCTTCGATGAGAGCTGCTATGTGCTGGCTCTTCTGAGAGGGGAGCTCCCTCACGATCTCCAGAGCTGTCAGGCCTCGGTTGTCCTTGATGTTCACATCAATACCTGTGGCAGCAGTGGCAGAGAAGGCAAAACCAAGGACATTTTCCATGTGCAAGTTCATGGCTTTCCTTGCCAGATCTTGCATCTGGGATCCTCACTGAGGAGAGCTACAACAATGCTCCAGAGAGGCAGACTTAAACACCAAGAGACAGCCTCTCCTATAACCCTCTCTGAGGAGCTTTGTGAGCTGGCTGGAGGAAGATGCTGCACCATAAAGGCGTCTCCTCAAGCTCCAGGAGAGGGGTCACAGGTTATTGCTTCCAAGAGGATCATTCTCTCACCTGCTGCCAGCAATATTTGTACCACATCTGTCTTGCCAAACAAAGCAGCTTCGTGCAAAGCACTGCCCTTCTCAGTCTGCAAATCAAATGGAGAGACAGCATGAAGCCAGGGATGGGGATGGGGGCACGCAGGAGAGGGTTACAGGAGCAGCACAGCACCACACACGAGGTGTGGGCACCAAGACCTAGAGCTGAGGACAGATCCTCAGCATCCCCATGACTGAAATGGAAGATGGAGGTGGTCTCTTCAGAGACATGCAGGCCCAGGCTGGAGACCAAGAAAGGACTTGCTGCAGCTTAGCCAGAGCTCATGTCCTGGGCAGGCAAGACAAGGCCATCGCAGCCGAGCTGGAGCTGTGGGGCCAGCAGCTCCCAAGGGCTTGATAGGATGAGGCTCCCTTGGCCTCCCTCGCTATCAAGAGCTTGCAGTGCCAGGGCACAGCAGCTGAGGCCAAAGAGCCTTTCCCTCTCCCTCTCCAGGTGTCTGGGGCTCCGTGCCCAGCTAAGAAGCAGGTGTGAAGCATGCACAGCACCAGAATCCCTCTGAGCAGCCTCTCAGAGCGACCAAGAGCTGGACAAAGAGCCCAGAGGAAAACAAAGCTGCTGCTCGCCACGGAGTGCCCCAGGGCAGGGGCTGCACAGGGTCCCTGTGCCCCCACAGCCAGAGCAGTCCTCCCACACCAGGTACCTGGTAGTTGCTGTCCATGCCAGCATCCAGGAGCACATGGACCACAGCTTTGTGCCCGTTCCTAGCTGCCAGGTGCAGGGGGGTGTGCTTCTTGGTGTTGCAGCTTAGCAGATTGGGGTGAGCGTTCAGGAGCATCTTGACCACCTCCAGCCTCCCGTAGAGCGCCGCCAGGTCAAGAGGAGTCTCAAACTTGTTATTGCGCATGGTGGGGTCTGTCAGCTCCTCCAGCAGCACCTTCACCACCTCTGTGTGCCCATACTGGGCTGCACAGTGCAGAGCTGTCTCATTGTCATTGTTCTGGGGGGTCACAAAGAGCAGCACGTCAGAACGGAGCTGCTCCGAGCCTTGCTCCAGCCGCTGCAGTTTAAATGCAAAAACAAGACCCAAGAACCCAAACCAAAGCAGCTGGGAAGCAGAGAGCCCACTCTGAAACACAACCTGGAGGGTGGCCACCATCGCACTGGCCATTTACCAGGCACAGACCCCCTACCCTGTAAGAGCTCCAAACCCACTCCGAATCAGCTTTACACAGGTAGGGACAGAGCTGCCATGTAGGGAAGAGCCTGCCCCAAGAGCACCAAGGTCACAATCGAGGGACCAGGCTAATGGCTAAGAGACCTTTGAGGTCTATCTGGATCCCCCACAAACTCTGCTAGCACTTAGGCAAGGCACTCTGCTCCCTGCTGGCAGCATCCCATGCTTCAGGGATGCCTTAAAAATAAAAAGCTGCAATAGAGGACATGCAAACTGCAGCAGGAATTGCATCTGCTGGAGCTTCATCGTCCTCACTTTAGATTCAAGGCTGAGTCCTTTCAGCCCCTGCTGGTGCTGAATGCAGCAGCCATCCCATCTCTGCAGTGCTACAGCTCATGGACAGGCATGCAGGGCCAGGCTAAGGTCAGTGCCACCAGCGTGCTAGGGCCTCAGGCCAGCTGAGCACCACCAGAGCATCTCCACAGGGAAGAGCCAGCTGCAGGATCAGCAAAGCAAAGTGCTGGGCCACAGCAGCCCAGAGTGCTGCACCTGCAGCAAACAGGATCGTGGCCGGGTGTGGACGAGGGCAAGGGGCCCTGAGGAGGCTCTCTGCAGCTGATTTGAAGGCAGGGGCTAAGGGGGCAGGAGCAGTGACAGGCACATGCAGAGGAGGTACTGAAGGAGGTGAGCAGAGCATGGCAGTTCTCACAGCACTCGAGTGCAAAGTCACACAGGCTCTGCTGGGGGGCTGGAGGCAGCCATGGTGAGGGAAGGGACAAACAAGGGGACAGAAGCTACTGGAGAACAGAGGAGTGAGAAGGGGAGAGAGAAGCAGCACTCCCAGCCACCAGCTGAGCCTGCCAGTCCCAGGGCACTCGAAGGGTTGGTCACTCATAGCTGACACAAAGAGACCCCAGGCATGGGTGAGGCCATGGCACAGCCAGCCCCAGGTGCCCAGTGTGCCCCCAGCCTGCCCAGTTTTGCCCTCTGGAGCAGCAGTTCTCTTCAAAGGGCCTGGGACCAGGCACTGCTCACACCAGTGACACTCCAGAGCCGTCCCTCTGTTGGGTTTCTGAGAAGCTGCCAGACAAAGACTGGTCAGGAGTGGTTTAGGTAGACCTGATCCTGTCTTAGGGCTGGGAAGTCTCCATCATCCTTTAGTCCCATCCAAGCTCTTCCCGAGGCTCCCGTGTAGGACTGTGGGCACTGTGTGCACCTCTGACTGCAGCCTGCCCTGCCAGCTCCCCTGCCCCACCAAGCTCCCCTCCGCGGCAGGCAGAAAGGAAGCAAAGTGCAGGGCTGGCCAGGAGGTGACACCCGAGGCCCATGGCACCCTCTGGCACCAAGCACAGCTGCTGCAGCTGCCCTCGGTGGCACAGACCCCTCCCCTCCAGTGGCACCCAGCAGGGGCAGAGCAGGGACAGGCTCCCTCCCTCCCCAGGGGTGCCCAGCAGTGCCCTGCACAGCCGAGGCAGGGAAGGAGCCCATGGGTGCTGCCAGCCTGCAGGAGCTCTGCAGGGCTTGGCCACCTGCTGCCCTGGTGGGAGGACTCCACTGCAGCCCAGCCAGAGCTGAGCACCCCCAAGCCCTCCCGCAGGGTTCATCTGCTCCCAAAGCAGCCTGTGCCCTGCACAGACCTGAGCCACCTGGCAGCTTCTTCTGCTGTGCCTGATTCCTTCAGACCAACTAAACCACCACACTGCACACAGCAGTTACTGGAGCAGATTTGGTGCTCCAGCTCCGAGCTTCTTTTGCTTTCCAGAAGTCCTTCAGGTGTGCACGGACACACTGCAGGGACCTCCTGGTGAAGCAGAGGTGTTGAAGAGGAAAGGGCACAAAAGAAGCTGTTAATGATTGCCTTTAACCTGGGGAGGGCAAGGAGCTTCTGGCTTCCTTGTCTGTTCCTCAGTGGATACTGAAATGTAGTAAAGTGCAGTGCAGCCTCACAGAAATGTTCTCCCTCTCTTCTGAACGCCTCTAAACACTGGGAAAGATGAAACACAGAACCACAGATTCACAGAATGGTTTGGGTTGGAAGGGAACCCAACCTCCTGCCAGTCCCCATCCAACCTGCTTTCAACACTCCCGAGCTTGGAGCCTCCACATCACTTCTGGGCAGCCTGTTCCACTGCCTCACCACCCTCCTGGGAAGAATTTCTTCCTCATACCTCATCTAACTTTAACGCTGGAGTGTGTGAGATTCCACTCTGGTATTGACAAAGCTGCTTCCAGGCACTGAACTGCTCCCCTGGGACATTCCCACAGCAGACATTCAGTAGTGCTGTAAAATTCCCACCTGGGTTTTTGTTCAAATCACCAGCAGGGATGAGCTCCCTGTGAGCAGCTCTGTGCCCACACCAGAGTGCTCCTGAGCCAGGGGGCTGCAAGCCAAACATCCTTCCCAGCAAGCTGAGGGATGCTGAATTTGTGTTCCCAAGGCACTGCAGATCAGGCAGGAAGCTCCAACTGAACTCAGGGAGCAACCTGCCCTGCATGGCTGGGTCCAAACTAACAGGCTGGAAGCAGCTGTGGCATGGTGGTGCCAAAGCAGCAGAGCTCTCAGGCCAGCACTGCCCTGCAGCTCCTCCACAAACAATGAAAGACACCACCAGGAACCTTCTCAGGGCTTCCTCAGCATCACATCCTCGTGCTGATGCAGCTCAAGGGCAACTGAGAGCAAGAGAGCAGCAAGAGAGGCAAGAAAACAGGAACAGGAGACTGAGGGCTGAAGGGTCAGACGAGACAGACTGGACACCAGGGAAGAGGAACTGATGCAACCAGCAGGACACGAAGGACTCGGGAAGGGAGGCTCAGATGTTGCTGCCTCCCCTGCTCCCACCACCAGAACCAAGAGTCCATCCAAGCAATGAACACAGCACTCTGCTTTTGGGAGAAGGCAACCAAAGTCACTGCAAACAGCCCCCAGGGAAGGTTCATCCATGTGTAAGCAGGAGCACCCAAACTTCTTCCCTCTGCATTTCTTAGCACCACGAGCACAGGAACTGAACCCTGCAGCAGCTGAGTGCAGTAACTTTACCTGCTGGGAGCCATTCAGGCCAGAGAGCAAACTGAGCATCAGCACCAGTCCTACAAGGCTATGCAGTGAAGGAGCCCCAGGAGGGTGAGGAAAAGCATCCCTTAACTGGGCTGTCTAGATCTGCTTTGAAGAAAGAACCCCATAGGAGGCAACTGGTCCTGTTTTACTCTTCCCCCAGGCAGCTGCAGAGTGAACTGGAACCATTGCAGCTGGCTGAGGCTGCAGCTGGCAGCAAGGATGCGAGGCTGAGCGCACAGTACACACCTTGGCATTGATATATGGGTCAAAGGGGCCGTGCTTTTTGAGTTCTTTGATCTCAAGAGCATTCTACAAAAAGGAAGAGGAAACAAGAAAAAAAAAGTGATCATGAGATGGGTGAGAAATGGCAACAAAGCAATGGTGACTCCCGAGGGGTGCAAAGGACACAGCAGCTTGGTCCAGTCCAAGCCATCTACAGCAGAAGCCATTCCAGCTGCTGAGTCCTGCAGCCTGGACTGCTCTGCACTGCAGGCACAGGACTGCAGACCAGCACAGGCTGCTGGCCTGACTCTTCTCACCTGAAAAGCTTCCTAGCCCACAGCCATTAATGAAGCATCACCTGGAGGGGCACTCAGCTTTTAATCCTCTGTCAAGGGCTCCCCTGGCCCAGGCCTTCTTGGAGCAGGGCCCTAAGTCAGCTCTTATCAGACAGGTTGTGAACAGCTAACAGCTTCTCAGCTGCAGCTCAGCAGCTTGCATGCCTGCAGCAGTGCCTGCAGACAGTGCCTGAGCACAGCCTCGGAGCAGTGAACTCTGAGAGACCTTCAGACACCTTGAGCTGCCCCTGCTGGGTGCAGGAGCTGCAGGGAGCAGCCCTGGCACCGCATCTGGTGTGCCTTAGAAGCCTGATGCAGCATCAGCTCTCTTGTCTTGAGAGACAGAAAACACAAGCAGGGCACTTTGGTACCCACAAGGTGTGGCTGGAAGGGTCATCAAGACTCCTAAACCCAACTGCAAAGGGAGTTTGCTCCTCAGCCTCTGAGAAGTTCCCAGGACAGGTCAGGAGGAGCAGCAACTCCCAGTTCCCAGCTGCTCCTGGCCGTGGAGGATTTGGCTAAGCAAGGGCCTGAGTGCCTTGGGAATTCACTTTTGAAGGAATGGACACTTCCAGCCTGGTGGGAGTAAGGCAGGGAAGCTTCTTTTGGTTTACTCCTGTCCTCCTGGATGCAAACCTGAGTTTAGGAGTTGATTCCCAGGGATGTTGGATGTTCCTGCCCCAGGGACAGGACAGCCAAGGGCCACTGCAGCTCACTCAGCCATTCAGCAGCACTGCTTAGCTGGCCTCACCCAGAAAACCCTTCCCCCAGAACTCTTTAATGAAAGAAGCATTTGGGTCTCCCAGCAGCAGAAGTGCCAAGGAACTGGACCTGACTTCCCTGGGCAAATTCCACAGGAATCAGCTACACCAGGGGGGACAGAGCACAGCAGAGCTCTCCCAACCCCTCTGATCCAGCTCAAGACCATCAGCGTGGCCAAGGGATGGAGCCCACCAGATCGCTTTCTTCTCTCTTGCCTGGTTGAGACAATGACTCTTTAAGGTTAAGCCAGGGATTAATCTGAGGGCAAGTAGGGTTAAAATGATCTTCCAGCTTACAAATGAGTTACTGGAGCAAGAGCTAGAGACAAGGCAGGAGAGGAGCTAAGAGAGCATGGCCAAACAAAGCTGCTTCGAGCAGTTCCCAGCGAAGGGAGCTGAGCTGTCCTCTGCCAGGGCTGGAAATGCTCTCAGCTATCCAGTAACTGGAAGGAAAAGCTGTGGGTTAGTCTCAGCAGCCCAGGAGGAAAGCAGGAGACCAGTTCCCAGGTGTGGGGTGGTTCTTGTCTTCCTATCTCTGTGCAAACATCTCCACCTTACTCACTGCACCTCCAGCTCTGCACTGGCTGTGTTTGCTTTAGGCAGTGCCCTCCTCGCCCCAGCAGCAAAGACCTCACAGCACTGCTCTTAGCCTGGGCATGGGCAGGAGGCAGCTGAAGGAGCTTCTCTGCACCAAGGGAAGTGATTCAACAAGACACTGGAGAACAAGGCACAGACCTGCTCGTTCACTTTGGTGTGTGAAGGTCCTTGGTGGATGAGGAGCTTCACTATGTCTGCATCTCCCTTCCAAGCCGCCAGGTGAAGAGGGTAACAGCCCTTGCAGTCTGCCACGTTGGTCAGGGCATCGTTCCTCAGCAGAACTTCTACCACATCCCTGCAGGAGAAGAAAATGTGAGTCCTGGTGTCACAGCTCAGGCTGCAGCAGATGTGCCACAAGAAGTTAACCTGAACAGGAGCAGTTCAGAGATCCTCTTGATGTAATTTTAAACTGTTCCTATGAAATGCTGCCCAGGGACAAAGTAAAGACAGGAGCTGCTGCAGTGAGCTTAGGACAGCTCTGTGCTACCTTCACACAGGGACTGAAGCCATCCACAGGCTGCTCTGCACCACAGAACCATGGAATGGGAAGGCTTGGAGGGGAACTTAAAGCTCATCCAGTTTTAACCCCCTGCCATGGGCAGGGACACTTCCCACCAGTTCAGGTTGCTCAAGGCCTCATCCAGCCTGGCCCTGAACAAATCCAGGCCTGGCACAGGCAGCGTGGCACTGGCAGCAGTGGACATGTGGCACTGGCAGCAGGGTACTGCAGTGTGGCACTGGCAGCAGTGGACATGTGGCACTGGCAGCAGGGTACTGCAGTGTGGCACTGGCAGCAGTGGACATGTGGCACTGGCAGCAGGGTACTGCAGTGTGGCACTGGAGAGCACAAAGCATCATCCCCTGGGAGCAAAGGCATTAGAAGGTGACTCACTTATGGCCATTCAGAGCAGCATGGTGCAGTGGAGTGTATCCAGTACTGTCCACACAGTTCACATTTGGCCCTCTCCAGATGCTGCAAGACAGAAAAGGAACAGGGGACACTTAGGCAGGGAGCAAACACAGCTGGCAGGGCCTGGGCACAGCTATCCCCAAGCTGCTCAGCTGGAAGCAAATCAGTGTCTGGGAGCTGTGGGGAGCAGTGACACTGAGCAGGAGCACAGCAGCAGAGGGGTTAATGGCAGCCAGGGAGCTGCTGTGGGGGCTCCCTCTGCCCACCCCACATGCAGCACAGCTCCCACTCTTCAGGCTGCCCTGAGCCACAAGTGTGCCAGAAAGCATCTTCAGGGGCACAGATCTGCTGCAGTGAACCAGGAGACAGCAAACAATTGACTGCTGACAGTTCCCACCCCTCTGAGGAGCTCCCCATGGCAAGGGTCACTTGAGATGGAGGTCAAGGACTGTGGGACAGTCTCTCTATCCAGCATCACTGCCACCTGGCAGCTGCTGGCACTTCTCTGGAGGGGCAGGTGGTCCCCAGATCCTTGAGGACATTTGCTCATTCCCCTCCCATGTCAGAAGTTGAACACCAAGGACTTCGAGATTAGCCCTGTGGAGGATTAATGTCCCCTCTACCCCCTGCAAGGTGTCTTATTTAAAACCCTGGAGCAAGGCAAGTGGGAGAAGCTGGCACTGCCCCAGGGCTCACTGGTACAGAGGGAGAGTTTCTGCTGCCACCCCTCCCCAGTGCTGCCAGGCTCCCCCAGACAGGGCTGGTGGCCTCCAGACTGAAACTTTCCCCTGCCCTGGAGGCAGCCAGCACAAGCCACCCTCCCTCCCCTGCTGCCCTGCTTGACACTGCATGCTGTGGAGAATTAGCCAGGACTTAGCCTAAGCCTGCCCTGCCCAGTGCCCTGCTGCAGAGTGCTCTGCCTAGGGGCAGAACTTCACAGTGCCCCTGGGCCCCAGCTGAAGCAGTTTGGAATCCTGTCAACTGCTGCTCTTTCTGCAGTGGACCTCACCTGATCGTTTCATTGCCTCCCCAGCATGGAATTGCTGTGCCCCTTGTGAGCAGCAGCTGGGTACTGCCCAGCACCAGTGAGGGGCAGAGGGCTCCCAGCCAGCCCTGCACCATCCAGCTGCAGGAAGCCCAAACCCACAGCAGCCCTGCACAGACCCAGGGCAGATTCAGAGGTGATCCAAGCAGCAGGCTCAGTGCCCAGCATGCTTCACAGAACCACAGGGCTGGAAGAGGCCCTCAGAGGGCACTCAGCAGGGACACCTCCAACTGCAGCAGGCTGCTCAGAGCCACAGCAAGTTTAACCTGGAATGTCTCCAGGGATGGAGCCTCCACCACATCCCTGTTCCAGGCTCTCACCACCCTCATTACACAGAGCTTCAAACCCTTGCCCTCGCACTGTCCCCACAGGCCCTTATGAACAGTCCCTCCCCAGCCTGCCTGTAGAGCCCCTTCAGATACTGAAATGCAGCTCTGAGGTCACCCTGGAGCCTTCTCCAGGCTGAACAGCTCCAACTCTCCCAGCCTGTCCTCTGGGAAAGCTGCTGCAGCCCTCCAGTTCCAGGAGGGATCCAGAAGCATACTCTGAAATGGGAAGTCTCTGTCCCCAGGCCACTGCTGAGCCAGGAGAGCTTTATGAAAGGCTCTGCAGCACCCAGACACAAGCTCCACCCAGCACAGGGGAAACTTTATCCAAGAGGGCAGGGAAGTCAGCCACAAAATCCAATTTGCAAAGGATCAGAGGCTTATCCAGAGGCATTCCCCACACCACAGCATCCCATGCTGCAGAAGCAAGCAGCAAACCAGCAGGGGCACGCAAAGCACCCCCAAGTGCTCCCCACAGCACGTGCAGGATGGGGACTTCAGCTACACCCAGATGGGAGAGACACCAAAGCCCAACCTGAGCCGAGCAGGTGCCCTGCTCCATCCAGCTGTGCCAGCCCTGACGTGTGGAGGGCACCTGAGCAATTCTTAGGCTCTGGTTTATTTTGGGCAGTGAGCTCATGCAGTGTGGCTGCCCAAATAATTTATAGCTGGACTTAAAGCAGCAATTAATGGTTAAAAGTAGGCCAGAAAGGCTCACGTGCAGGCTGCAGCAGTTTGAAGCACTGCACCAATTTGTGCCCTGGTGCTGGCTGCTAACCTGACCTGAGCCAGAGTTTGGTACCACAGCAGGAGAGCTGAGGTCTAACACTGAGCTCAGGAGGCTGCAGGGTGCACAGGTGAAGCCCAGCAGCATCTCAAACAAAGCTCCCAGATGCTGATCCTCCAGCAGAAGGCTTGGAAGGGATCCTCAGAGGAGCCTTCCAGCCCCCACCCTGCTGGGGTTCTGAGTGATTCCCTGAAGCCATGAAGCAAGCAAAGCCAAAGGCAGGGGTGTGGTGGCAGCCCCACCAGAGCATGACCCCCTGGGGGACACCTCCTCAAAGCACTAACCAGGACCTTCCAGAGCCCAACACAAAGCTCACCCCAGAGCTGGGGCCGGGAGGCAGCAGGCAGTGCTGAATGTTGTGGAGGTCACCTGCTGGGGGCTCAGACCTGTGCTGTGTCCTTGCCTGCCCCTTGCCCTTTTGCTCCTGCAAACAAAGCCCAGCAGTCGGGACAGGCAGCACCCAAGAAGGGCCTAGTTAGGTGTGAAGGCTGCAGGGAGGTGCATCCATCTCCCCTCTCCTCTTCCTCCCCAGCTCTGCTCCAGATGCTCTGAGCGAGCAACCCAAAGCTCTCCTCACACTGCCCTGAAGCAAGGCAGGCACTGGAGGGGCAGACCAAGAGGCGACCCCGAGCTGAGCGCAGGGCAGCTGCAGCCTGGAGGAGGCAGGGGAGCAGCGGCACAGGAATGTCACTGCCCAGACACTGCAGGTCCCCGGGGGCACCTCACTGGCTGACACCTCCGTGCCCTCTGCAGAAGCCGTGGGAGAGCTGCTGGAAACCTCAACTTCACCCCGAGGGTGCTGCAGCCCTGCGCAGGCTGCTCCCTCCCTGCAGACTCTCAAAGCCTTCCTGATCGAGGCAAACCTGCAGGAGCAGGAGCTTGGACTGGGCAATCTCCAAGGATCCCTCCCAGCCCCCTGCGTGCTGGGTTCTGTGAGACAGCTCAGGCTGGAGCCCAAAATGCCACCAGAGTCCCCTCAGAGCAGCCTGGGGTGGGGGTGGGCACTGCAGCATCAGGTGAGATCTCCTCAAGTGAAGACTCTGCCAGGGCTTTTCCAGCCAGCCAGGGGAATGCAAAGAGGATTAAGGCAAGAGGAAGAACTCGGCAAGCCTGGGAGCTGCCAGGCTGGGGAGTGTGCAGAGCCCCTGCAGCCAGCCCCACCCGGGCAGCTTCCTTCGCTCCCCAGAGCCCTCACGGCAGAGCAGGAGCTTGCTCTGCTCCCAGTCTGCTGTGCAAGGCTCTCAAACCATCAGCTGCAGCTCACCTCCCTGTCACAGCACCACTGCACTCCCTCCAGCAGTGCCCACAGCTGGAGGCACTCACCAGGGCAGTCACTGCAGCATCTCACTGAAGCCCCAGGAGAGCTCAAGATGGTCACATCTGCTCTGCCTGAACCTGCCCTGCTGCTCCTTTTCCCCTGCTCCATGACTCAGCAACTGCTGCAGCTTCTGCCACAGGCTTCCTGTTTGGGAAGGCTGCTGCAGAGCACTGCTGGAGGTCACCACCAGCCCCTCGGCTCTGTTAAACAAAACCAGATTTGTCCTCCTGCTTTCCACTGATTTCTGCCTGACCCTTGGAAGGTGGCTCAAGCTGACCCGGGGCAGTGGGCTCCAGCGAGGCCAAGCCAAACACCTCAGTGCTCTCCAGCCACAGGGTGACAAGGGTGGGAAAGGACCCTGCAGATCATCCTGTTCAACTCTCCTGCCAGAGTGGAGTCACCTCAGGCAGGACCCACAGGATGGTGTCCAGGAGGGAGTTGAACGACTCCAGAGATGGAGACTCCACCACACCTCTGGGCAGCCTGCTCCAGGGCTGGGAGTGCCAGGACAGGGACAATGGCTTTGAGCTGCGAAAGAGGAGAGTGAGAGTGGAGAGGAGGAATAAATGGTTGAGAGTGAGGGTGAGGAGGCCCTGGCACAGCATGGAGGGTTCATTTACAGCAGCTGAGCCTTGCCAGCAGCAGTTCAGATAAAGCAGTCCCTTGCCTACATGCATCAGGGTCCCTCTAGGGACCCCAAATTCCCACTCATCACAGAATGGGCTGGGTTGGAAGAGAGCTCAAAGCTCATCCAGCTCCAACCCCCTGCCAGGGGCAGGGACACCTCCACCAGCCAAGGATGCTCAAGGCCTCATCCAGCCTGGTCCTGAACACCTCCAGGGATGGAGCAGCCAAAACCTCCCTGGGCAACCTGTGCCAGTATCTCCCCACCCTCACTCTCAATAATTTATTCCTATCTTCAGTTCTTAAGAAAGCTCAGGAGAAGCAGGATGGAGCTGGCCAAGGCCACGTTCTGCTCTGGAAGCATCTGTGAAACGCAGCCCCCTGAAGGGCAGGCAGGGGAGGGCTCAGCTGGAGCAGTAAATCTTCTCAAAACCTGGAAAGCTGCTCTGAAGTTGTCATCACTTCTGGGTGCTATCTGCAGAGCAGAGATAAGTTAGAGCTGAACAATGTGAGCCAGTCAGCAGGCAAAGGAGGGGGCCCTGCCCTGCTAACTGCTCCTGGAGAGCTGTGGCATGGCCTGAAGGGCAGGTACCAGCCCCGGGGCAGCTGGCACAGACACCTGCAGGCACCCCTGGCACTGGTGAAAGGGCAGAGCAGGCAGCAGAGAGCCCTTCCCACACACTTCACTCTGCACCTTGGGCTTCCAGCTCCATTTTACCCACCTGCTAGAGCTGACTTGGCCCTGCAGGCCGAGGTGGCCTCACAGCTCTGCTGCTCCCAGGGCAGGGACACACTTCCCTTGGGAACAGAGGGCCAGAGAACACATCCCAAACCCCTTCACACCCCTTTCAAAGCCCCAGCCCTGGGCTTTCCCCTTGGGCAGCCAGGAGCTGCTTTCAGCAGCCCAACATGTCCTGCCCAGGCGGGGTGGATGGGGCAGGTCAGGCTGCTGCAGGGATAAACCTCTCCACTTCTTCAAGCAGTACCAAGGTCACTGCAGCTCTGCCCCAGCAAATAATTACACCTCAGCTGTAACAGGGATCACAATGAGGGGGCTGGGGGGTGGGGGTTGGAATCTCTCCAGAGAAGGAGACTCCACAGCCTCTCCGGGCAGCCTGCTCCTGGGGCCCAGCACCCTCATGCCAAAGAAGTTTCTCCCCATGTTCAGGTGGAACCTTTAATTTCCTCACTCATCAGGGGCTGGCAGGGAAGCCCAGGAAGCTTTGGGCACTGAGGGCACAGCACAGGCTCCTCAGGCTCTGCAGAGGAGGGCACCTTCACAGCCCAGCACCGAGCATGGTTCCCACCACCCTGCCCTCAGCAAAGCTTTTGCCCCTTCACCTCTCCACCCAAGATGGTTCTCTTGACAGCTGCTCCCAGGTGGACTAACACTTCAGTCGCTGCTTTTCTCCCTTCTGCAGGGAGCAGCTCTATGAGCTTCTCCAGTCTGTTGCTATAGAAACAAATCAATCCTCAACAGTTTTATTTTTACCACTCTCTGTGAAATAGGATTTCTCTCATCTCCATGCCTAAGCTGTCCTCCAGAGCCAGCTCCCGGGACAGGGACAGTGCCATCTTGGCAGAGCTCTTCACACCTTGTGTCAGTGACAAGAGGCAATGGCCCTCACCCTCACTCAGAGGCACCTCCTTCATCTCAAGAGGACTCTTCACCTTGAAAGGGTTTCTGCAGCCGGAGCCCTGCCAAGCCACAGCTGCACGCAGGGAGCAGAGCGGAGGAGGGCACAGCCTGGGAAAGCTCAGCAGAGCACCCTCCAGAAAGCTCCAGCAGGCAGCAGATGTCAGGCAGTGTGCAGGCAGCAGCATCACCTTCAGCCAGACCCACAGAGCTGCAGGCTGAGCCCTGCTGGGGGTAAGCTCCTGCGAGAGGCTCGGAGTGGCACCCCCAAGCTGCTGCCAGCTGCACAGGAGCCCATTGGACACTGCCAGGGAAGGAGCTCAGCCTCCAGGAACCTGCCCAGGACCCTGCCTGACCCTCAGCCAAGTGCAGCTGGGAGGGAGCTCTCCCCTAGGGCCTGGGATGCAAGGAGGTGCAACCTCCATGCACATCTCTCTCTTGTGCCTTCATCCCCTGTTTGGTTTCCCTCCAGCATCACTCAAAGCACTGCCACGAACAGACTCCACTGCCTCTTGGCTCTGCCACTCCCAGCACATCCAGCACTGCTTCCTGCACTCATCCTCAGCAAGTTCAGCTCTGCCAAACAGCCTCCATCAGCTGGAGCAGCTCAGGACCCAGGTCACCCAACCCTGCAGCTGCCCTTCCACACACACCTGCTGTTTGGGCAGCAGGAGCTGCAGCAGGAGCAGCGTGGGGAGGGAGCTGCAGCAGGAGCAGTGCTCTCTGAGGCACAGGCAAGAGGAGATCCTGCTCCTCTGTGCTGTCACCTGCAGGCTCCTGCCAGCTCCTCCCCACTGGATTTCAGAGCTGTGCAGCCCCATGAACAAAAGTTTTCTGTTGGATCAGCCAGCTGGAGAGATTCACCCTGGCACAGGCTGGCAGCAGGGCCAGCCCCAGGGGAGGGAGATGAGGCACAGGAGTGCTCAGAACACAGCTTGCAGGAACAGGAGCTGCTGCAGCCCTGGCACCCAGACCTGCCAGCAGCTGCCAGCAGCGATGAGGCAGCCGACAAAGATCAGAGCTGCTCTGCTGGCTGCACTGCAGCTGCGGGAGAGGAGGCAGCTCCCAAGCACAGGGTTGGGGAGTGACAGCGCCAAGGAGAGAGCCAGCCCCGGACACGGCTTGCAGGGCAGCCCTGCTGCACCCCGAGGCAGCAGCAGCAGCTTCCTGTTACCGGGAAGGAGCAGGCAGGGAAATGTTTTCTTTGCACCTTGACACACTCCTGGGAGCTTGGACCTTGGAGCCGAGCTGCTGCTCAGCGCCCAGGCTGCTGCTGCCGCTCGCCTGCACCGCCAGGCACAGAGGCAGAGGCAGCGCAGGCTGAGCCTGGTCCCCACCGCCCGGGGGCAATCCCAGCCGGGGCAGCCTCCCCCTTCCTAATGGGAATCACAGAACACAACCATGGAATGGCCTGGCTGGAAAAGAGCTTAGGATGACAGAACGGTAGGGGTTGGAAGGGGCCTCTGGAGCTCATCCAGTCCAAGCCCCTACTAGGGCAAGGCACGCAGGAGCACATCCAGGTGGACTGGAAACTCTCCAGAGGAGACTCCACAACCGCTCTGGGCAGCCTGCTCCAGGCTCCAGCACCCTCACAATCATCAAGTGCAACCATACCCTAACATCTGTCCACAGCTGTCAGGCCATGACTCTCAGCTCCTCACCCAAACACCTTTCAAACCCCTCCAGGGTTCCAGTGCTCCACAACCCCTGAGGTGAAGAAATTGCTCCAAACCTCCAACCTGAGCCTCCCTTGATGCAGCCTGAGGCCATCGGGCAGCAGAGAGGCTGCAGCTGGACTCAGAGCACAAGGAGGAGCAGCACTTGGAAATCAGCTCCTCAGATCAGCCAAACCAGAGCAAGCCCCAAGCCCCACTTGACTTAAACAGAAATTTCCTTGGCTCTAACCACATCTGGGCTCTCTGAAGCTCCTCTAAGTGGCAGCATCTCATTTGCTAAACCAAACGAAACCCTCCCAGCAGTAACTGCTGCAAATGGACCAGAACATTGCTGTGGCTTCGGAGCAGCAACAGAGTTCCTTCCACAGCAGACCTGCACAAAGAGTCCTGATCCACAGCTCCTCCTGAGGAGGTCACACACACAGCCTGGGGCTCAGCAGCAGCCTCAGTTTCCCCTCTCTGCACCAAGATGACAACCAAAAGCTTTTCTCTGCAGATTTGGCTTCAGCACAACTCAGCCCTTTGCTGCTGGCAAAACCTCCTGAATGCAGCTCGGTACTTCAGGCCACAGATTGCTTTGTTCCTTCCTGCCCTGAACTTCCCAGGGAAGCAATAAAAGAAAACACCAAAAAAACCCAGAACAAAAACCCATCCCTTTTCTTTGCAGCCTCTCTGCAGAAGTGCCCCCAAGGCCCAGGAGATCTCCTGGATTCAACAGCATTTGGGATTTCTGGAGTGGCCTTTGCTCATCAGCATTGAGCTGTGCTCAGTACTGAGCTGCTGTTGTCCTGAAGTGCCACTGTCCTGCAGGAGGTGCTCCTCTTGGTGCCACAGGAGAAACGTCCTGAGCCTGCAGCAAGGGGGAGAGGTCCTGCAGCAACCCTTCTTTGAGGGTGGCACTCAGCAGGCTTCCAGGTCCTGAAGGGATCCCAATGGCCACATTCAGCGAGCAGATCCCAGAGGCTGTGTGGATGGCAGCAAGATGCCAAAGCCTCCCCCCAGAGCCTGGCAGCCACCACCTCTCTGCAAGACTCTCCATCTGCTTTGGCACAGCCAGACACCCACCTCCCTCTCCCCTCCTTCACCACTTCTCACCCACCCCACATCCTCCCCACCACCTCCACCTGCCCTCTGCCTTCTCCCCTCCACCAGCCTCTCACTGGGGTCTGCTCCCTGCCCAGTGCTGCTCCAGTGGCACAGCCAGGCCCTGGGGAGAGGCTTTCATTTGATTCTGTCCCTGCCTTTCCTCCTGCCTTGGCTTATCAGGGTCCCTCACTTCCTGCTGCCCTGCAGAATGGGTGACTCCAGCTGGAGCTGGGGCAGCTGCTCACACCCAGAGCTCAGCTCCATGATCACAGCAGGAAGCAGAAGAGCTTCAGCCCCTGACAAAGTTCAGAGGGCAGCGGTAATGAACCCAGCAGGCAGTGAACTCTGCCAGCTGCTGGCCCCGTGCAGGGGCTCAGAGCCTCTTCTTGGGAGCAGCTGTGGGAGGATGTCCCAGGCAGCTCCCTCGGCAGGACACAGATCCAGGGAGCTGAGCAGCTTGGCCAGGGTGGGGAGACAAAAGGGGCACACAGGAGGGAGCTGCCTGCCCAGAGGTGTCTCAGGAAGGGAGGACACCAAACAGAGCAGTGACCATGGACAGGCTCCTCCATCACAGCTGAGGGGCAAGGAGCCCTCAGCTCCCACGTCCTGCCTCTGGTCCATATCCTCATCCCCAGAGCTCAGGTAACCTGGCTTGTGCCTACAGCAGCTACACCCAGCCCTGGGCACCCTCACCCACAGCCTTGGCACCCAATGCAGCACCCTGGCCCCCTGCACCAGCGCCCTGCTGCCGTGCCCCTGGCACCCTGACCTACCCTGGGCACCTCTCCAGCCTGCACTTACTGGGTTTGAATCTCATCACCATCAGGAAGACAAAAGGAGGTCTGAGCATGAGATCTAGGAGAACACTTCTCAGCCTCACAGCTGCTCCCGGGGGCTGCTGACCTGCTGCACTCCCTGGGACGCTGCACTCAGACGGGAGGGGCTGCTGGGTGGGCACCAGGCAGCATCTTCCCCACCCCCAGCACCAGGGCCCTTTAATTTGCCAATCCCAAACTTTCCATGAAGTGTCAGGCAGACAAAATTTCACACTCCCTGTTTCCAAACCCTTGAAGTTATTTTTACAGGGCTGCAAAAAGGCAAAGGGAGCTATAATTAAACACGGAGCTGTGGAGAGCTCTCTGCACGCCCTCCCTGCCCCCGGGGGTGGGGAACCCACAGGGCAAGGTGCTGGGGAGGCCTCCTGCACCTCCAGAGGTGAGCAGAACACCCACAAACGGCTTGGCACTGGGGCAAGAGTCAACACCACACTTTGCAGGCTGGAAACAGATCACAACAGAGGCAGCTGGCACATGGGCAGAAGGCAACCACCCCAGTTCTGGTGCACTTGCAAACTCAGCCTGGCAACCCCTCTGGAAAGCCAGGCCAGGAACACAAGGTTTTGTGTGAGGGGGAGGTGAAGGAGTCTGCTGCTGCAGGAAACCTTCCAGCAGAGCCTGCATGGCCCCAGAGCCACCCCAGAGCCACAGCAGGACTCTGAGCCAGGACCCTGAGCCACCCCAGAGCCACGCCAGGACCCTGAGCCCAGGCTACAGAAAACCTCTGACCACTGCCCAGCTTGTCCCAGCTGCTCCCCAGACCTCTGTCAGGGTCTCCTTGCAGGTGAGCTCGACAGCTGCTCCTCACAGACCTCTGGAGGAGCCAAAATCTTCTCAGGTGGAGATGTTTAAGCTCCACAAGGTGACAGAAGCCATCAGAAAGCACAGCTAAGAGCAGACTCTCCCCAGTTGCTGCCTGGCAGCTGCAGCCCTGAGCTGCAGGAGCTGCTCAGCACAGGGATCACATCTCAGTGGTTTACCCAGGCAGGTGCTGGAGTCACTGTCCCTAGAACGTGTGACAATGTCACTCGGGGACACGGTGGTGTGGGGCTGCAGGTTGGACCTTAGAGGGCTTTTCCGACCCAAACCATTCTGTGCCCACTGTGATCAGCATCTGCAGGAGTGGGCAAGGAAATTCCTGTCCGCCCAGGGAGGCTGCAGCAAACTTCACACAGCAAGCCCAGGATGTGCTGACTTCCACTTTGGGAACACCAAAACACTTCCAGAAGGAGAGCTGCAGCCAGGAGCATGCAAAGAGCCTGCCAGGAGCTGCCGGGGGAAAAGGTTCAGGGGTTGGGAAGTTGGGTGGGAGGGAGGGAGGGAGGGATCCTCGGAGGGCCAATGGGCACAGCAGCCACCAGTGGCACTGTGACAGGCACCACCCTTCAGGTGCCCAATGTGAGAAGGCAGACACCAAGCAGCCTGCCCCCTCCACAGGCAGCTGGCACCAGGCTCAGCCTCCCCGGGGGAGGGTCCTGCTGGCAGCACTCTGTGCAGAGCAGAGCTGGGCTGAGCTGCTGGCACCAGGCTCAGCCTCCCCGGCCTGTGCTCCACTCCACCTCAGCTCAACACCCTGCAGGTGCATCCAGTTCCTCAGCCTCCAGTGGGCAGAGATCTCCCACCCAAGCAAGGGCCCAGAGTGACTGAGAGAGAATCCAGTTTGACCTGAGAGCAGGTTTACAGCTCAGAGGAGGATGCAGGAGGGAGGCTCCAGAGGGTCTCTGCCATCTGGCCCCATGAGCAGCAGCAGCTCCAGGAAGGGTCAGTGAAGGGAAAAATGGATCAGATCTGGCCACAGACAGGCAAGTGATGGCCCTGTGAACAGCCAGGGGTGCAGTGACAGTGTCCCCAGCACGGGGCACAGATCTCTTCTCTCATCCCAGTGTGGGCAGCAGAATGTCCTGCACAGACCCCGAGATGGCAAAAAGCTACAGCTCCAGAGAGGCTGCAGCAGGATGCCAGAAACAAGGGCAGCAAAAAACAGCAAAGACCTAAGAGCTTCAAAGCAGAGCAAAGGACACTACCTGGCCCTGGAAAGGCTGAAGCAAGTGTCCATGACTGCAGCCCCCAGCACAGCTCACCCCTAGGCCCCAGCAGTGACTCGGGAGCCAGAGCAGAGTGGTGTGACAGGGAGCCAGGGAAACCACCGGGGAGGAGGAGAGCAGGGAGCAGCAGGGCCCAGCTGCACTCCTGTCCCAGCCAGCAGCTCCCCTCGCCCTGGCTGCAGGCAGCAGCAGCCTTTGCCAGCCAGCAGCAGCCTCTGCCAGCCTCCTGACCTGCTCCAGACACACCACAGACTCCCAGCTGCACCAGTCTGCAGCTCCTGATGGAGATCAACAGCACCCACAGCCCTGGAGCCTGCAGCTCCAGGTCTGTGGGACACAGCAGCACCTGGCAGCACCCAGTGCTGGCAGCACCCACTGCAGACACCTCCAACCCCTGCTGCTCCTTGCCTCAGGCCACAGCAGTCAGAATAGAATCACAGAATCAGTCAGGGTTGGAAGGGACCACAAGGATCAGCCAGTCCCAACCTCCTGCCATGCCCAGGGACACCCTACCCTAGAGCAGGCTGCCCACAGCCTCTGCCAGCCTGGCCCCAAACACCTCCCTGCAGGGGCAACCCATTCCAGCCTCTCACCACAGTTGGAGGGGATCAACCATCAGACCCCTCCAGAATTCCTTTTCCACAGGCAGAACCAAACCCTCAGGGCTCCTTCAGCCCATCCTCACACCCTCTGCACCCCACATTCCTCACAGCCTGCTTGGAACACCTCATCCCATTCTGCCCACACCGACCCAGAGCCCAGGGGGATTGACTCCCTCAGCCCCTCCAGGCTGGCAGTGCTGCTGCCCACATCCATGTCCCCCAGGGCTGCAGCCCACACCGCTGAGCTCCAGGGCTCCCTGACATCCCTGTCCCCCCCTTACCCAAAAGCTCCTTCCAAGAGTCCATCCAAGCCCCCACAGCTGCCCCCCTACCCTGCAGCTCCTCCAAGGCCCATTCCTCCTCCCTCCCCTACAGCCCCCCAAGCCCCCCAGCCCTGTACACAGCACCCCCACTGCATCACCCTGAACGTCCCCAGTCCATTCACCTCTCC